>MDKJ01036074.1:0-19021 GCA_005239525.1 Nicotiana knightiana
GTTTTTTTGGACCTATTTTCGTTCTACTTGTGCAAAAAGAACCTACTTGGGTTCCGCACCCGAATATTGATGCTATAGAACTTTAACAACATATTCGAAAAGAAAGATACATTCTCTTGACTAGTGGGCCCACATAGAAGTATCCCTTTGATCAATTATGTCTATCCATGTGATAATTAGTACCTTGATTCCATGGGATTGAATTTCTCAATTATAGAAGTATACACGGACAAGACTTGCAAAAGCAACTTCATCGATACGGGATACTGAAAATTGTACATAAGTCAACTTTTCTTGTACTTAAAGAATCATAACTGGAAAAGGATTTTAATCCAAATAGGAAAAAGAACACTAGAGTCGCCTCTTTAACACCTGATCCCACAACGGTACTATTCCACTAATAGCCGTATTTGGAGATCTATATAACCGATGTGCTCGTAATGGTTTCTTGAGTATCTATCAGCAACTTCTTTTTAGGTCAAGCGAGAAGGATATTTGAAGGATGCTGCCGATGCCCGGACTTAGCTGAGAGGAGCTTTTAACAGAGAGAGGAGGGGAAATGAGTATGCCCAATGCAGGTCTTGAAGGGAGACCCTAGAAGAGATATATGCTAGGGGCTTTGACCTCTCGGAAGAGATAAAATAGGCCGAGGCGAACGAGATTGACGCCAAGTTTTTCCTTTCTTCTTGAACTGATGCTGATATTTGAAGGCCGCTATGGGAGCTGGTCCGAGGGGCCGTCAAGGGAGCTGGTTTTGAGAGTAGACTAGATTTTCTTCTTTGTTGTTTGCATAAAACTCTTGCGGGAGCGTTGTAAATATATATATTTGTAATACACACATATATATATATGAAAGATTCTTTGGTTTCTTTGATTAACTTGTTGATAGTTAGCCCAATGAATTGGACTTTGAGGTGAAACCCTTAGGGTTATAAATTGGCCCTGAGGATTTTTAAGCTGGCGACTTGGGCTCTTACGCTTTAGGTCGGTACGACCTCCAGTGTAGCTGGCGACTTGGGATCTTACGCATTTGGCCCTGAGGCAGTTTAATTAACCATTTTGGGCTTAGTCTCCGAGTCGGGTTTCGACTCAAGCTCAACGTCCCTCGGGTTTTCAAATCGGCCCTGAGATACTTTGGGTCGGTACGACCTGTAGCTGGTGACTTGGGCTCTTACTCGTTTAGGTCGGTACGACCTTCGATGTAGTTGGCGACTTGGGATCTTACGCATTTGGACCTGAGGCGCTTTAGTTAACCATTTTGGGCTTAGTCTCCGAGTCGGGTTTCGACTCGAGCTCAACGGTCCTCAGGTTTTCAAATTGGCCCTGAGGTGCTTTGTGTTAGTATAACATGTAGCTGGCGACTTGGGATCTTACGCGTTAGGTCGGTACGACCTTTAATGTAGCAGGTAACTTGGGATCTTATGCTTTTTGTCCCTGAGGCGCTTTAGTTAACCATTTTGGGCTTAGTCTCCGAGTCAGGTTTTGACTCGAGCTCAATGGACCTCATGTTTTCAAATCGGCCCTGAGGCGCTTTGAGTCGGTATGACCTGTAGCTGGCGACTTGGGCTCTTACGTGTTAGGTCGGTACAACTAGCTATCAACTTGGGCTCTTACGTTTTAGGTCGGTACGACTAGCTGTCGACTTGGGATCTTACGCTTTAATTCGGTACGACTAGCTGTTGACTTGGGCTCTTACGCTTTAGGTTGGTACGACCTTTGATGTAGTTGGCGACTTGGGCTTTTACGCTTTAGGTCTGTACGACCTTTGATGTAGCTGGCGACTTGGGCTCTTATGCTTTAGGTCGGTACGACCATTAACTGATTCTTTTCAAAGTTTTTCAAAGTAATTGGAGGCCTGTGATTTTATGGCAACAGTCAAACATCTCCGAGTCGCATTAGTTTGGCCGGAGCCTTATGACGGTGGTCATTGTATTTGGCCGTAGCCTTTTAGTCCCTGAGTGAGATAGCCATGACGTCTATATCGATGGTATGCTTTTTAGGGTTCTTACAAGTTCGATATATAGCCTTGACTTTGATACGGGGATTATGAATTTTTAAGGTCTTACAAATTTGTACATGCCTTGCTTGAGGTCTTACCGTTTTGATATTGCCTCATGGAGGGCTTACGAGTTTGAAGTAGCCAGCCTTGAGGTTTTACGGCTATGAGTCGACTATCGAGGGCAGTCCTTGAGTCAGAGTTGATATTGCCTCATGGAGGGCTTATGTCATAGATATTGCCTCATGGAGGTCTTATGAGTTCGAAGTTACCGGCCCTGAGGTCTTACGGGTTCAAGTTAGATAGCTCGATGAGCCGACAATCGAGGACAGTCCCCGAGTCGGAGTTGATAATGCCTCGTGGAGGGCTTATGAGCTCGAAGTTTCCGATCCTGAGGTCTTATGGCTTTTAGTTTTTGGTGACTCGATGGAGTGACTGTCGAGGACAGTTTCCAAGTGCTTGATAAATTTTTGGCCCTGGGGTTGTCTCTTGTGAAAATAGCAAACTTCTTTGACACGTGAAGTGTTTTGATGATAAAAGATTCTTCTCTAATTACTTGGTACAAATACATGTTTTCACCATCAAGGGTTCGATTATGCGGACACGGTTCATTTGACTGTTTGGTCCGATACATCATTCTCCTGTTGAGACATTCTTTGACATATTTCAGTGATCTCCTAGGGGGATGCCCCTCAGTATTTGAGGTTGATTGAAGATAAGCCTTGAATACTTGGTGAGTTCTCCTTAGGTAGCATATAGATGTTGCCTCATTAAAAACCTCGTTGGTAAAACCCATTTGGGATAAAATCCGACATGAGGGAAAAGAGCGCAACACATGCTTTAAAATATAAGGCCTTCGAGCTGGGGGGTGCTTCGACTCCTTTCAATCGAACACCTACACACAGGTTAGCATAAAGTGTGAAAGAAAAAGGGAGAGGATTTTACCTTAGTTGCAATGGCTTTCAAGCCTTGATATGCTTTGGTTATCCGTTTCGAGGATGCTGCACAGTCTTTTTTTCGTTCATACGAGAATGTAGTTTGTGACTGTTACTTGGCTGTTTGCTTGTTTTTTGGCTCCTTCAATATATAAGGTATCGGTTCCACATCATGCACTGCGAACATTTCTTTTGTTGCGTGCTGCTCTCCGTATACTATTTTTACTCCATCTTTCGTAAGAAACTTCATCATTTGATGAAGGCTTGACGACACCGCCCTTATGTTTTGAATCCATGGCCTTCCAAGCAATGTATTGTATCTCATGTCACCTTCGATGACATGAAACTTGGTATCTTGAATTGTGCCGTCCACGTTGACTAGGAGGATGATTTCTCCTTTCGTTGTCTCGCTTGCCATGTTGAATCCGTTGAGGACTCGAGAGGCAGGCACGATCTAGTCGAGCAACCCGGGTTGCTCTACCACCCTCGACCGAATTATGTTGGTCGAGCTACCTGGATCCACGAGCACACGTTTAATTTGAAATTTATTCAAAATAAAAAAAAATTACCAGTGCGTCATTATGAGGTTGAGACAAGGTCTTGATGTCCTCTTCGCTAAATGAAAGGGCGTCTTCAGGTATGTAGCTCCGTGTTTGCTTTTCCCTGGTGATAGATACTTTCGTTCGCTTAAAAATAGGTCCTGAGGGACGTCGACTCCACCAATAATCATGTGGATGATGTGTCGTGGTTCTTCTGTTTCATTTTTCTTGTTTGCCTCTCTTTCCCAATATTGGTTTTTAGCTTGGTCACTGAGGAATTCTCGAAGGTGCCTTTTGCTGATTAGTTGGTTTACCTATTCTCGAAGCTGTCTGCAATCCTGGGTCCTATGACTATGTGTATCGTGATATTCACATATCAAGTTGGGGTTCCTCTGCGAAGGATATGATAGCACGGGTCTCGAACACCTGGTATCCTTGATCTTGCTTATGGCTGATACAACGTCTGAAACATCAATGTTGAAGTTGTACTTAGATAGCCGGGGTGCCTCTACCGGCCCTGTGTGCCTGTCGAGCCCTGCTTTGTTCATGAGTCTCCGAGGATTCTATCCTCGGTCCATCCTTTGGTCACTTCGACATACGTTACGTCTTGGGATATTTCTCCGATTTTCTACGTACGGTTGATACCTTTCTTTGTTTGGCCTTGGATCTCTTTCTGGAAGCCTCAATTCCTTTTCTAAGACTTTGCTAGGATACACTGAACCCGAGGGAGCTTCCAATTGGTTGTCCTCGACCCTGATTTTCGACTGGTACCTGTTGTGTACATCTGCCCAAACTATGGCGGGGTACTCGATTAAATTCTGCTTCAGCTGTTTTGAAGCTATCGAGCTTCATTCATTCAATCCCTGAGTGAAGGCTTGTATCGCCCAATCGTCAGAGGCCGGTGGTAATTCCATTCGTTCCAATTGAAAGCGGGACATGAACTCCCTTAACATCTCATTCTCCCTTTTCTTGATTTTGAAGAGATCATATTTCCTTGTAGCGTCCTTGATGGCACCAGCATGTGCTTTCACAAAGAGTCTGCCATCATGGCAAATGAATCTATCGAGTTCGGGGGCAGGTTATGATACCTCATCATGGCCCCTTTGGATAGTGTTTCACCAAATGTTTTCAATCAAACGGATTCAATCTCTTCATCTCTTAGGTTTTTCCCTTTCATAACACAAGTGTAGGCAGTAATATGCTTATTGGGCTCCGAGATTTCGCTGTGCTTCGGGAGATCGGGCATTCTGAATTTTTTCGGGATGGGAATCGGAGCTGAACTTAATGGGAATGGATTTTTCACGAACTTTTTTGAATCTACACCCTTCAGAATCGGGGGTGCGCCTGGGATCTGATCAACCCTCGAGTTATAGATCTCCACTTTTTTTTCGTTAGCTTCTATCTTCTTTTCGCCCGATTCAATCTTCTTTGCGAGGTCTTCGATCATCTTCATAATGGAAGGGTCGGATGCTGACCCATTATTTCTCGACCTTTCCGGTGCCTGTTCGACTCGAGGAGCCGTTTCTGGTGGTGCTGTGCTTGGGGTTCTCTGATGGCTTTGTAGCTGAGCAATGGCCACCTGTTGTGCCTGGAACATCTCAAAAATGACATGAAGGCTAACTTCCCTTTCCCTTTGAGCAGGGGCTCCCTGTGCTTCACGCTGGTTTCCTTCACACACACTTCCATTTGTATGAGAGCTCACATCGACGTGTTGAGCATTGCGTGAGCCTTCATTGACAGGAATTTGCACTGGTGCCCCTTCAGGGTTTTGCGGTGGCATACCGGTACCTAAAGCAGCTGCGCCATCCTCTCCGTGGTCCTCAGGACCGTTGTTTTCATGTGTGTTTACTGAGTTAGAAATTTTCTAACCTGAAATTGAATATTCTTGGGCAATAAAAAGTGTGAAGCATAACTTGTGTTTTTAGAAAACCAGCACTAAAACAATCACTATTATTTTTAGCCCCACAGTGGGCACCAAACTGTTTACCTTGAAAATGGTAATTACGATTATACTTAGTTATGTGGTTCTAAAAATATATGATTTATCTTAATACCAGTTGTTTAGGCAGTAGATACTAAGTGAGAAGTGAGAAAGCGGAACAAGAGCAAAAGGAAACGAGATTATGCAAATCGAGCAGCGGAGGGGCTGGTCTCGAGGCTGGTCGAAACGGGCCTCAAGATAGAGCTTAGGAGATTGACAAGGGCTGTCGAGAACAATATAACATAGTTGAAGGCCTAAAGGATGGCCTATTTATGATCAATAACAAGTAATAAATGAAGAACAACTCAAGAACACAGTAAATGAAAAGCAACAAATTAATGAAGCAATTGTAGAGAATGTTTTAGTTAGAGAGTAGAGGATGTTCTTGTTCTTGTATTGAATATCATATATGTTACAAAGTGACAAGGGTCCCATTTATATATGAGGTGGAATCCCAACATAGTACATGTGTAATTATTACAAAAGAGAGATGGCTGGTACAACCATTTAATGCCATGGTACGAGCTTGTACTATTTTGTGTACTTTGTCAGCTCTAATCACGTGTTTCTTGGGCGTTTCCCGCCCTTCCATGCCGATCTTCGATTTGCACTGACCCTAGGTCGAGGACCTTCGATGTGCCTCCTCGATGCCAAAACTCGAACCTTCGAGCCTTCTGAGCGCCGTAATGGCCGTAAAATCGGGCTCTCCGATTTTAGCCGCATACAGATGCCTTAAGGAGGAAGGCAGAGAGTATGGGTAGTTTGGCATTTATTTCAGCAGAGGAGAGATCACTAGCTTTGGACATTCAGTCCTTGACTAACAGACTTGTGAGGTTCGATATTTTAGAGCCCAGCCGAATTCTTGCATATGTTATTGCCCAGTCTTCACTATTGGAGAAGATCAAGGTGCGGAAGTTTGATGTTCCGCACTTGGCAGTTCTCAGAGAGACGGTACTACATGGTGTTTCCAAGGAGGTTTCTATTGGCGAGGATGGTGTCCTGCGACTCCAGGGTCGTCTATGATTTCCTAATGTCGATGTCTTTAAGGAGAGGATTCTATAGGAGACACACAGTTCTCGATATTCCATTCGTCCAGGTGCTACGAACATGTATCGTGACCTGAGGTAGCATAATTGGTGGCGACAGATGAAGAAAGACATAGTTGAGTATGTAGCTAAGTGCCTAAATTGCCAGCAGGTTAAGTATGAGCATCAGAGGCCAGGTGGCTTACTCCAGCAGATGACTATACCAGAGTTGAAATGGGAACGCATTACTATGAACTTCGTAGTTGGGTTGCCGAGGACCTTGCGGAAGTCTGATGCAGTTTGGGTCATTGTTGACAGGTTGACCAAGTCGGCACACTTCATCCCTATTGCAACTACTTATAATTCAGAGAGGTCGGCCCAAATTTACATTCGGGAGATAGTTCGGTTGCACGGTGTGCCTATTTCCATCATATCAGATAGAGGCCCTCAGTTCACTTCGCATTTCTAGAGAGACGTACGGAGTGAGTTGGGGACTAGTGTGGAGCTCAGCACAACTTTTCATCCACAGACCGATGCGCAGTCAGAGCGGACAGTTCAGATCTTGGAGGACATGCTCAGAGCATGTGTGTTTGACTTTGGAGGATAGTGGGATCAGTTCTTTCCTGTGGCCGGGTTTTCTTACAACAATTATCAGTCCAACATTGAGATGGCTCCGTTTGAGGCTTTGTATGGTCCGCGATGTCGTTCTCCCATCGGGTGGTTTCAGCCTGGTGAGGCTAAGTTATATGGTACTAATTTGGTAAAGGATGCTTGGAAAAGGTAAAGTTGATTCAGGAGTGACTTCGCACAGCACAGTCCAGACAAAAGAGTTACGCAGATCAGAAGGTGCGCGATGTATCATTTATGGTAGGCGAGAAGGTTCTCTTGAAAGTCTCGCCGATGAAGGATATTATGAGATTCGGGAAGAAAGGCAAGCTGAGCCCAAGATTTATAGGCCCATTTGAGGTGTTGAGGCGAGTTGGGGAGGTTGCTTATGAGCTTGATTTACCTTCCATCCTATCAGGATTCATCTGTTTTTTCACGTGTCTATGCTCTGGAGGTACCACGGCGACTTGTCACATGTGTTAGACTTCAGCACTATTCAGTTTGATGAGAGCTTGGGTTTTGAGGAGGAGCCAGTTGACATTGTTTCTAGACAGGATCGCCAGTTGAGATCCAAGAGGATTTCCCCAGTAAAGGTTCAATGGAGGGACCAACCAGTCGAGGAGGCGACCTAGGAGTTCGAGGAGGACATGCGGAGCAGATATCCACACTTATTCAGCACTTCAGGTATGAATCTAAACCCGTTCGAGGATGAACATTTGTTTAAGGGGTGGAGAATGTAACGATCCGACCGGTTGTTTTGCTTTCTAGAACCCCGTTCTCCTAAATAAGACTTCCCGTACTTGCATTTACTGATTTATGACTTGTGGGGTGCTTAGTTCGGGATTTGGAAGAGTTTGGGTTAAAATCAGAACACTTGGTTCCTTAAGGTTGGCTTAAAAGACCAAGTTTGACTTCGATCAATATTTTGAGTAAACGAACTCGAAATTGGGATTTGAAGATTCCAGTAGGTTTGTATGATGATTTTGGACTTGGGCGTATGTTCGGATCGGATTTTGGATGACTCGAGAGCGTTTTGGCGCCTAATAGTGAAAGTTGGTTCTTGAAGATTTTAGAAGTTCTTTAAATATGGTTTGAAGTGGGTTTTGGTGATATTGAGGTTCAAATGGAATTCCAAGATTGAAAATAGTTCAGTACTGTCATTTAAGACTTGCACACAAAATTTAGTGTCATTCCGAGTAATTTAAGTACGTTTTGGCGCATTGGAAGTGAATTGAAGAACTTGAAGTTCAAAGTTTGATTCAATTTGGTTTTGGCTTGTGATTCTTGGTTTTGTTGTTGGTTTTCGCGTTTCGAGAGTTTGAGCAGGTCCGTATCATATTTACAGACTTGTTAGTGCCTTTGGACGGGGTCTTGAGTGGCTGGGGGTGAGTTTCGGACCCCTCAGAGCAATGTAGAAGAAACCAAAAAATCCCAATTCTGCTTTCCTTCTTCGCGAACACGAAGGGACCATTGCGTTCGCGTTGAAGGAATTGGGACTAAGGGGAAAAGTGTGCTACGCGTTTGCGATAGTTAGTCCGCATTCGCGAAGGTTTGGGGCCAGTGACCTTCGCATTCGCGTAGAGTAGCCTGGGCTGGGCCTCTTTGTTCTTCGCGTTCGCGAGGCCTTGGTCGCATTCGCGATGTAGAGTCTCCAGGGAGTCTGAGTGGTTTTCCTTCACGAATGCGAGGCCCCTTCCGCGTTCGCGATGAAGGAGACAGCTGGGCAGTGTGTTTTAAAAACGGGACTTAGGCATTTTTGGGGTCATTTATTACACTCTTGGGAGATTTGAGAGCTCTTAAGGAGGGGATTTCGACCTAGCTTTGTGAGGTAAGTAATTTCTACCCAATGTGATCTTAATACATAGTTTATGGGTAGATTATAACATGTAAATTAGTGAAAAATCATGGGTTTAGAGGAAAACCAAGGCTTTTGATAAAAATTGGATTTTACCACGAAAATGGTTATGGAACTTAGTGAAAATCACATATTTATGTTCCTAAGGTTATGGAAAATAATGTTTTTCAAAAATTTCCGGAATCCGAGCATGTGGGACCGAGGATGAATTTTAGGAATCTTGCATTTAGAGTGAGGTAAACACTTTAATAGTTGTTTTATGAACTTTTAAACATATATTGATTAGTTTTTACACCATTTGAATAGTTTTGGATTGTTCGACACCGAATTGAGAGTTTGGGCATAATCTTGGACCGGAAAATTAGCCTTGAGACGAGGTAAGTATCTTTTGTAACCTTGTAAGAGGGAATTTACCCCATAGGTGAACTTAATTATATGTGTGGTTATTTATTGGGGCTACGTAAGCGCGAAGTCACGAGAGTCCGTACGTAGCTGCTATTCTTGTTTATGTCCGGGTAGTTTTAGGCTTACACCATGCTTTATGGACATCGTTATTTGATTATATTTGTTGATTGTATCAAATGGAACTAAGTTGAGGATTTTCAAGGATTTAAAAGCTTCAAGTTGGATTGTCTTTATTTTGAAAAGAATCAAGAAAAGGGTTATGATTTCAAACCTCTGCCTAAACCTGTAATGGTCACTCTGCCTAATTCTCATAGAGTCAAAATTATACATTCTGGTTCTGTTTCTATTTTTCCTAACTTAGTGTTACAGAATGTGCTCTATGTTCCTACTTTAAAATTTAATGTGATGTCTATACATAAGTTGTGAAAATATCTCAAGCAATATGTGCTATACTCCTACTTTTTGTATTCTACTGCAGGGCCCTTCACTGAAGAGCTCTATGGAGATTGGTAAGGAGACATGAGGCCTCTACATCATCAAGACAAGAGTTTCAACATCTACTTCCAAGAATTTTCTCAAGTCTAGAAATAATTTAGTTTTCAAAAATAGGGAAGTATCTGTTCCTAAGTTTAATTCTTGTTTCAGTTTTTCTAATTCCAATGTAAAAGGCAAATTGTGGCACTATAGGCTAGGCCATATGCCTTTACGCAATATGAGAAATATACCAAGCATTCCTGTTTCTTCTTGTTCAAATTTTACTGATTCTTGCATCATTACTTTAATGGCAAGACAATCAAAGCTCCCTTATCCCTCAAGTTCTAGTTCAACAAAATCAATGTTTGAATTAATTCATGTAGATACTTGAGGACCATATAAGAGTCCTACTTATGATGGTTTTAGATATTTTCTTACTATTGTGGATGATACTAGTAGGGAACTTGAACCTATTTACTTAGTACAAAGTCAAATGCCTTTCCTATTTTGAAGTCTTTTCCAGTAATGGTAGAAAGACAATTTCACACAAATGTTCAAATTATAAGATCAAACCACTTGTCTAGCCACTCCACAACAAAATGGAGTTGCGGAGAGGAAACACAAGCATCTATTAGAGACATCTAGGGCATTACTTTTTCAGTCACATTTGCCAATTACATTCTGGGAGATGGCTTTTTGACATCAACCTATTTGATGAACAGATATCCATCCAAAGTTATCCAATACAAAACTCCCTATGAGTTGCTCTTCAATTCTAAGCCAAATTATTATAACCTGAAGTATTTTGGTTGCCTATGTTTTGCTTCCACTTTATAAAGTCATAGAACAAAGTTTGAACCAAGGGCAGTTTCTTGTGTGTTCCTAGGTTATCCACATGGAAAGAAAAGATATTAAGTGTTGAATCTGAAAACTATGAAAACTTTTGTTTCAAGGGATGTTGTTTTTCATGAATTTTTTTTCCTTTTGCTTCTCTAAAATCAACTGATGCAGGAAATCCTTACTTCCTATTTAGTTCTAAACATCTTTCTAAGTCTGTCAACTCATCAAATGATGCTCCAATACACACTCAATTACATATAAATGGGGAATCTACTACTGATTTTGTTTTCTTAGATTTACCTATAAGTTCAGAACACTCTTCACCCTTGCAGTTTTCAGTTGGATATGGTGGTTCTAATGGTGGTAGTGGTGTTTCTCTTGAAGGTTATACTGTGGTTCAAGAAGGTGGCTAAGTCTGGTATATCAGATGTTGGTTGTTTGGTCTCATTACTGACATGAGAATCAGACATATATAAATGACAAGTATTGGGCTAAAACTGAATCTGAGAATTTGGCTCACAATTTCAGACTCACCAGTTGTGCTCTACACGTTTTTGGGCTTGTTTCAGAAGAATTGTATTGAGTAAGATTTTATTAGCTGTAATTTATTAATTGTAAATATCTACTAGTTTGTTATAACAGAACAAATAGAATAGGGACATGCGGATTGGTTAGTTATACATAGATTCCATTCTTTCTTGTTAAATAGGTGCAATGTACAGATTACATTCATTCAAGATACACAGAAAAATTTTTCTACAAGTGTTTTCTTTCAATTCTGTCAAAAGGGTGCCTTGGGCTCTCAGTGTTTAAAATCTGCAGACAAAATCTGCAGACAAAATATGCATGCATTTGAAAGTGTGCAAGAGATACTCGAGTTTGCTAGCTTCACCCTATTGAGGTAAAAACTGGGAATTTAATGTCAATATACTTTAATTTTACCAAACTCTTGTTGATATTGAAATGCAATAAGAGTACTGACTTATTTTCACAAAATAATTTCAGCATTTAGATTCCTTCAGTCCTTTCTGTATCCAATAAGGCGTTGATATTTCTATCTTGAGGATTTGAGTTCTCTTTATTCACTATATACAATTAATAATGGTATTTATCGGCAAATGGGAGAACATTTTAACGGGTGAAATATACAGAATTAATACTGGTGAATGAAAATATTTTCAAGTAAATATTATTAACTTGACAAAGAGTTTAATTAAGAAACGAAAGAAGACTTTGCAAGAATTCATAAATTAGACGACCATTTGAGTAACTCGAGAGGGGTGGTGTAGCATGACACACCATTTCCGGCACCGGAAAATTAAATTTCTGGCTGAAATAACATTCAAAGAAAGTTAGATTAAGTTGAATGTTTTAATTGTTAGAAAAAAATACAAAATTGATTTTACCGCGTATAAATTGGATGACCATTTAAGTAACGAATTCGTTTGGAAAGATGAATTGCTTATCACGTGATCTAAGCTCGATTTTGTTTTTCGACGAATTAAACTAGACTTGTCTATTTCGATTTTAATTTTGTTATCTCTCATTGAGTCGTGTGACTCATTATCCGACTTGTAGGTTTTGGTACCGATCGAGCTATATGATCCAGACTATTGGACTATTTAACGAAAGTAAGACATAACATACTTATATTACAATAATAATCAATGTGATGCTTAAGTGTGTAGATCGCTTTGAGTACTAGCTCCTTTTCCTATGTTCCGAGACATCCTGTAGCTTTATTTGATGATTTATGACTTGCGTGCATGGTCCGTGTCGTTTTTCGGAAAGTTTATATGTAAAATTTTGAGGAAAATGGGATTTTCGACTTAAAATGAGACTAGAGTTGACCACGGTCAATGTTTTTGGTAAATAACCTTGGATCGGTATTTTGATAATTTCGGTAGGTTTCGTATGATATTTTGGACTTGTACGCATGTTTGATTTGGGTCCCGAGTGAGCCGAGGGCATTTCCGTGCATTATGTGAAAAATTAAAAAATTGAGTTTCAGAGTTGAAATCTTGAATTTTGATGATCGATTCTTGATATTTGATGCTATTTTGATGATCTGGGACATCGAGGGAGTTTGTATAATGTTATTACACTTGTGTGAATGTTTGAATTGGAACCTGAGGGGCTCAGATGAGTTTCGGAAGTGTTTTGGTTGAATTTGAAATTGTTGATGAACAACTGTTGCTGGTGTGAAGTTATAGGTCTCGCGTTTGTGAGGACCTGGTCGCAATGGCAAGCTTCACATTTGCAATATCAGGGTCGCAAATGCAAAGTGGGAATTGGGGGCTGGGTCTTCACTTTCGCGGAGAATTCGTCGCATTTGCGAGCTGGTTGTGATATGCATTTGTGACCCCAGTATCGCTTTTGCGATAACTGGAAATGATGGACAACTTCGCAAATGTGAAGTGCATTTAAGATGGTTGGGAGCTTCGCAAATACGAGGGTTATATCGCATTTGTGACAATAGTGTTACTGGGACACTGATCGCATTTGTGAGTAGTGATTCACATTTGCAAACATCGCAACCTTAAACTCATTTACACTATTTTCAACCCTAAACTCTATAGAGACAATTTTGAAGAGGAATTTCTTCCCAAATTCATTGATAGCAACTTGAACTTATTTTCAATCAATTTTAATTACTTTTTCATGAATTTTATCATCAAATCTATGAATTTCAAAACAGAAATTGGGGACATTAGGTAGAACTTAGGGATTTAGTAAAATTGAGATTTAGATCTCGAATTTAGGTCGGGTTTCGAAACAAATCATGTATTCGGGCTCGGGGTAAATTAATTTGGATTTTGTCAGAATTTTGGATTTCGACCACGTGGGCTCTGGTTGACCTTTTGTTAACTTTTTCAATATGATCAAAATTAAACCTTTTTCATTAGTGGGTAGTTTCTAAAGCTTGTTTTGAATTGTTTGGACGATATTTGGCTAGATTCGATTGGTTTGGAGGCTTGTTCTAAAGGAAAAGCCGTGGTTGATTGTTGATTGTGTTCCGGAAGGAAGTAAGTATCGTGGTTAAATTGACTTGAGGAAATTAGGACTTGATTGATTTAATTGCTACGTGATTTATATGTGAGAACGATGTATATGCAAGGTGACGAGTGTATATGTGTTGTCATGAGTTCAAGCATGCGAGGTGGGCTACTTAGTTGCACGTTTTCATTTACATCATGCATTCTTTTATTCCATATTATTACTCATTCCGTGCTTTAATTGCTACTTGTGTTTACTTGTTAAATTCACGCTTTTATTATTTACATGCCTCAATTTTCTATATGTTTTTCATGTATTCATGCCTTCATTTTTTGACTGCCTTTACTTGCTCTATGCTTCTACATGTTGTTAGTTAGCCGCTTGTACTTGCGTTGTGTCTTTACTCATTTATTCGCCTTACTTGCTTCTATTTTATTTTACTACGTTATAATAGATTGTCTTAGAGAATTTATACGTTTAGCACCCTTTCTGCGTTACGATGTGAGATACACCGTAGTTGGTTGTAAAATTATACATACATATATATATATATATATATATATATATATATATATATATATTATATGGGATCAGGTTGCACGCTATAACGGTACCTATATTTTATTTGAGATCGGGTTGTGCGCCGCAAAGCGGATCGTGTTGCACGCCGCTATGGTATCGACATTATGTATGGGATCGAGTTGCAACGATATGGATGTTATTTTGTTCATATATATATATATATATATATATATAGGATCGGGTTGTGCTCCGCAACGAAGAAGGTGTATTATGGTTATTCTTGGATGTTGGTTTCCATTACCGTATTGTGTAGTGATACTGAGAAGTGATGATATTCTGGGGTCCTCTGTTGTATATTTCTTATATCGTTTTAATGTTAATTGCTGTTTCGCTATTCCCTTATTGTTTTCTACTTATAGTGAGTGCCTTGTATAGCTTCGCAACTACTTCGTTGAGGTTAGGCGCGACACTTATGGAGTACATGGGGTCGTTTTACTCATACTACAATTTTAAACTTTTTGTGCAGATCTCGATGTTGGTCCCAACGACGCATAGTGGGATTGATCGGACCGTCATTTCTAGGAGAATTGAGATAGAGCTGCACAGTGTTCTCAGACCCTGAAGTGCCCTTCTTATCTGTACTACTATTTATATCATTTTCGACAGTTGTACTCATTTTAGACTCTTTTTTTAGTATTCTAGCCGCCCATGCACTTGTGACACCAGTTTCTGGCATTAGACTAGACATAGTGTATGGACTTTATTATGTTCTTCAAAGAATTTCAATCTTATTTCTCAATAATATGCTTTTAAATTATTAAATTGAACAAATGTTTAGCTAATGTTTCCTAGCAAGCGGATGTTACGCGCCATCACCGCCTCGTGATTGAGATTTTTTGTCATGACAAGTTGGTATTAGAGCACTATATTACCTAGGTCTTACGAGTCATATACAAGCTTAGTAGAGTCTTGGGGATCGGTACGGAGACGTATATACTTATCTTCTAAAGGCTTTAGGAAATATCACTTTTTTTTCTATCGTGCGACTTTATCCTATCATTGAATTTGAATCATTCTACTTCTATTCTCTCAAAGATGGTGAGGACACCTACGACATCCACAGTTGATCAAGAGCCGAAGCCCCAGATTGCAACCACTACTAGGGGTAGGGGGTGGAGCTGAGGTAGAGCCAAAGGTAGAGACAGGGCTCAACCTAGAGCATGCATAGCGACACCTGTTGTTGAGCCTCAAATGAGTAGAATAACGAGATCCTTGTTCCGACCGAGCCAGTTGGAAAAGCTCGTGGAGGTTCATTGCTACCCCAAACGCGTTAGTCTGCATGGTTGGCTTGATGGAGAGTATGGCGCATGCCAGTGTTTCCTGTGGCACTAGCCACTTCTCAGGGCGGGGGAGGAGCCCAAACTCCAGCTACTTACACTCCAGAGTAGATGGCTCATGGGTATCAGACCCCAACAATTCTACCAGTTGGGGAAGCTCAGCCTGTTGTTGCTACACAGTCCGTGGATAGACCCGCGATGTCAGTTGAGGGACTGAAGAGGTTAGATAAGTTCACCAATTTGTTTCATCCTCACTTTGGGGGTACACCTTCGAGGAACCCCATGATTTCTTAGACCGCTTCCATGAGATATGACATAACATGGTTATAGTGGAGTCCAACGGAATTGACTTCATAGTATTTTAGATGCATGGTTCTGCTAAGAGATAGTGGTAGGTATATGTTTAGGGCAGGCCAACAGGTTCATCTCCTCTCTCATGGGCTCAGTTCTCACTGTTTTTCTTAGAGAAGTTCATCCACTTCATTTAGAGAGAGGAATTTTGCAGTCAGTTTCAGTGCCTTCATTAGGATAGCATGACCGTTACTCAGTATGAGACTAGATTTGAGGATCTATCACGCCACGCAGCTATCCTGGTTCCTACTGGGAGGGAGAGGGTGCGAAGGTTCATAGATGCGCTTACTTATGGAGTCAGGATATAGATGGACAGAGAGACCAAGGATGATATTTATTTTTCTCGGTTGTGGAGATCGCCAGGAGGATCGAGCGCATCAGAGGTCAGGCTATAGAGACGACCTCAAACAAGAGGCCCCATTATTTTGAAGGATTCCGTGGTGCCTCGTCTAGAGGCAGGGGTTCATTTGGTAGAGGCCATCCTATCAGGACGATTCAGTCAGCTCTATAGGTTACACATGGTGCTTTAGGAAATCGTGGTGCTTATGGGTCTAGTCCTAAGGAGCTAGCAATCAGTGCACCTTCAGCTCCCATCAGTGCACCACCCATCGATTCAGAGTTGTCACAGTGGTTATTCGGACTGTCAAGGTTAGTCTCAGATTCAGCAGCCATGCCAGTTGAGAGTGTGCTTTGAATATGGAGGTATGGGTCATATCAATAGGTATTATCCCTGACTTCAAAGCAGTATGCCACAACAGGGTAATCAGTTTCTCCACACTCGCTCAGACAGCTAGAGGTAGGGGTTAGGCAGCCCGAGATAGAGGTCAACATTTATAGGTACAGATTTGTCAGTGAGAGGCCGTTTGAGAGGTGGAGGTCAGGTTGGTGGGGACCGCCCCGTTATTATGCATTTCTAGCTAGACCTGATACAGAGTCATCTGATGCAGTTATTACAAGTATTATCTCATTCTGTCATAGAGATGCTTCTGTGTTGTTTGATCCAGATTCTACATATTCTTATGTGTCTTCATATTTTGCTTCGCATTTGAGTATGCCACGTGATTCCCTCGGTGTTCTTGTTTTTGTGTCCACCGGTTGGAGATTCTATGGTAGTTGATTGGGTGTATAGGTCTTGTGTTGTCACTTTTAATGGTTATGATATTGTAGTTGATTTTCTATTGTTGGATATGGTGGAATTTGAGGTTATTCTTGGTATGAATTGGTTGTCCCTGTATCACGCTATCTTGGATAGTCATGCCAAGACTGTGACTTAGCTATACCGGGGTTACCTAGATTGGAGTGTAGAGGGACTCTTGGTCGCTCCACTAGCAGGGTGGTTTCATATTTGAAGGCTCGACGTATGATCGAGAAGGGGTGTTTTTGTATTTGGATTATATCTATGATTCTAATACGGAGGTTCCTTCTATGGATTTGGTACCGATTGTGAGTGAGTTTCTTGAGGTGTTTCCTACAGATTTGTCGGACATGCCACCCGACAGGGATGTCCACTTTTGCATTTATTTAGTTTTTGGCACTCAGCCTACTTCTATTCCACCATACCGTATGGCTCCAGTTGAGTTAAAAGAATTGAAATATTAGTTGCAAGACTTGCTTTTCAAGGGATTCATTAGACCTAGTGTCTCACCTTGGGGTTCGAAGCGTTGTTTGTGAAGAAAAAGGATGGATGGATGAGGATGTGCATAAATTATCCGCAGTTGAACAAGGTCACTATCAAGAACAAGTATCCGTTGCCGAGGATTGATGACTCATTTGACCAGCTTCAGGGTGCCAAGGTATTTTCCATGATTTATTTGAGATCTGGCTACCATCAGGTGAAGATTAGGGCATCAGATGTCCCTAAGACAATATTTCACACTAGATATGATTACTACGAGTTCTTCATGGTGTCATTTGACTTGACTAATGCTCCATAAGCCTTTATGGATTTGATGAACCGAGTGTTCAAGGCTTATCTGGATTCCTTCGTGATCGTCTTCATTAATGATATTTTGGTTTACTCTCGCGGTCGAGAGGATCATAGCAGCACCTACGGATTATTGATCACTCTCAACTATGTCTTGTAGAACACTAAACGGGCGTTGCAATTATAATCCGGGGTGTTATGCCCAGAGTCGATCCCACAGGGAATGTACGTATCAATTGAGTCTATAAAATACTAAACTGTTGCTAAATCAAGTTTCTCAAGACTTTGAATATCAATTTGGTGATGTTTAACTAATTCTACAATCAATAATAATAAACTAGCAATTAACTAACAATTTAATGTAACAATGATAATAAAGGGTCTAAGGTTATGGTTTCCCCCGTTGGTGAATTCTTCCTTGGATATGTCTTATAGTTTAATTGGCTATCTCTGTCAATCATGAACGCTCTAACTATCATAAATCTCTCTCAAGTAATTATGATAATTTACTAGACGCACTCTCTCAAGTTACGCTAGCTAGATCGCATTACAGTTCACTTAGATTGCACCCGAAGTATCGTTATCTCTAATCCAACCTCTAAACCCTCGGTTATGACTTTCGTCTATACTCCGGGAGTGGTGTTGTTCAAAAATAACTACCTAAATATGCACTCTCTCTCAAGTAGATACATAATAAATAGGAAGAGTTAATCGAGAGCTCATTCAATCAACTACAATAAGAACGTAGTTAAACAAAAAGAGATTAATCAACCAAAATATATTAATATCACCATGAGTTCATCCCCAACGGTTTCTACCAAAACCCTAGACTAACGAATTTAGCTACTCATGTTATTGAAAATCAAAACTAAAAGAAATTGCATAATGGAAATACAAAGTAATGAATACTAGATGTAGAAATCAATGTTTTGGCACTCCAATGATTTTCTTCTGTTGAATCCTTTGAATGACTTCCAAATCTCTTGTAGTTGTATTTTAGGAGTCTATTTATATGTTTAGGGCAAACCCTAACCGTGTAGGGGACTTCTATTTCGACCGGGAAACACTTAAAATCGTCAAAACTCGGATTTGACCGAAACTGGGAACCCCGGGCGTTTGGACCCAAAGGCCTGGCTAACGCCAAGGTAGGGCTGGCGTTTCAGCCCTAACTCCTGGCTAACGCCAGGTAGGGTCAGGCTGTAGGGCTCTGTCGCCTGGCTATCGCCCGGGTGTC
>ML380194.1:1785-84982 GCA_005239525.1 Nicotiana knightiana
AACGCCAGGGGGTGCCTGGCGTTAGCCAGGCGTTAGACCCCTAACGCCAGGGTGCCTATTTCGGTAAAGTCCGAGTTTTAAAGGTTTTTAAGTGTTTCCAAGTGGGGATAGAAGTCTCTTACACGGTTAGGGTTTATCCCAACCATATAAATAGACCCAAGAACACATCATGAAGGGGGCAGACGAATTTTGGGAGCAAAATACACACACAAAATCATTGAAGGAGCAAGGATTATCAATTTTCTTCATTTTTATTCAAGTATTTTCAGTTCATGCAGACTTATGCAATTATTTGATCATAGCATGAGTGGCTAAACACCCATTGTTCTGGGGTTGTGGTTTGTCCCCAACCATGAAAGACACATCTCTGACCTTCCGGTCCGCATAACTCTTCTGCCTAGACTGCGCAGTGCGGAGCCACTCCTGAATCAACTTTGCCTTACTCAAAGCATCCTGAACCAAGTCTGTGCCCAATAGCCTAGCCTTTCCCGACTCAAGCCAACCAACCGGAGACCTACACCTCCTACCATACAAAGCCTCATACGGAGCCATCTGAATACTCAATTGATAGCTGTTATTATATGCAAACTCCGCTAGTGACAGAAACTAATCCTACGAACCACCAAAGTCAATCACACAAGCACGCAACATATCCTCCAAAATCTGAATGGTGAGCTCCGACTGCCCGTCGATCTGGGGATGAAACGCTGTGCTCAAATCAACCTGAGTACCCAACTCTCTCTGCACGGCTCTCCAAAACTGAGATGTGAATTGAGTGCCTCTGTCGGAAATGATAGAAACTGGAATCCCATGCAATATGAAAATCTCCCTGATATAAATCTCAGCTAACCTCTCTGAAGAATAAGTAGTACCAATAGGAATGAAGTGTGCGGACTTGGTCAGCCGGTCCACAATAACCCATATAGCATCAAACCTCCGGAATTACGAAGTCCATGGTGATCCGCTCCCACTTCCACTCCAGAATATCAAACCTCTGAAGCAATCCACCTGGTCTCTGGTGCTCATACTTGACCTGCTGACAGTTGAGACACCGAGCCACAAACTCCAAAATATCTTTCTTCATTCTCCTCCACCAATAATGCTGCCTCAAATCCTGATACATCTTCGCGGCACCCGAATGGATGGAATACCGCGAACTATGAGCCTCTGCTAGAATCAAATCTCGAAGACCATCTACATTGGGCACGCAAATCCGTCCTTGCATCCTTATGACCACATCATCACCAATAACCACATCCGTGGCATCACCGCGACAGACCCTGTTCTGAAGAACAAGAAAATGTGGATCATCATACTGGCGTGCTCTAATCTGATCGTAAAGAGAATACCTGGAGGCTACACAAGCCAACACCCGCAGGGTCTCTGATAGATCCAATCTCACCAAATGATCTTCTAAGGCCTGAACATCAAGGGCTAATGGCAGCTCTACTACTAGAAGGTAGGCTAAATTCCCCAAACTCTCTGCTCTGCGGCTCAAGGCATCGGCCACTACATTGGCCTTCCCCGGGTGATATAGGATAGTGAGGTCATAATCCTTGAGGAGCTCTAACCACCTCCTCTGACACAAATTCAAGTCCTTTTGCCTTAGGAGATACTGCAAACTGCGATGATCATTGAAAATCTCAGACTGCACTCCATACAAATAATGCCACCAAATCTTCAAGGCACGAACAATGTCAGCTAACTCAAGGTCGTGCACTGGATAATTCTTCTCGTGCACCTTCAACTGTCTGGACGCGTAAGCAATCACCTTACCTTCCTGCATCAATACCGCTCCCAAGACAACTCTAGAAACATCACAATAAACTGTGTAAGAACCCGAACCAGCAGACAAAACTAGTATTGAAGTTGTAGTCAATGCTGACTTGAGCTTCTGAAAGCTCTCCTCACACTCATCAGACCGTCTGAATAGAGCACCCTTCTGGTTAAATCTGGTCAAAGGCGAAGCAATAGAAGAGAATCCCTCTACAAAGCGACGGTAATAACCTGCCAAACCAAGGAAACTCCTAATCTCTGTAGCTGAGGTCGGTCTAGTCCAACTCTGTACTGCCTCAATCTTCTATCAACCTGAATCCCCTCACTAGACACCACGTTCCCCAAGAAAGCTATCGAACCAAGCCAAAACTCACACTTGGAGAATCTTGCATAAAGCTTCTCCTCCATCAACCTCTGTAACAAAAATCTTAAATGCTGAGCATTCTCTTCCTGGCTACGAGAATAACCAGTATGTCATCAATGAACACAATGACGAAGGAATCAAGATAAGGCTGAAACACGTTGTTCAATCAATTGCATGAATGCAACTAGGGCATTGGTCAGCCCAAATGACACAA
This sequence comes from Nicotiana knightiana, assembly GCA_005239525.1. NCBI lineage: Eukaryota > Viridiplantae > Streptophyta > Magnoliopsida > Solanales > Solanaceae > Nicotiana > Nicotiana knightiana. The sequence goes on from ML380194.1 coordinate 4,140, forward strand.
CCAAGAACTCATAATGACCATATCCGGTCCTGAGGGCAGTCTTCGGAATATCAGAATCCCGAATCCTCAACTGATGACACCCAGATCTCAAATCAATCTTGGAAAACACTCTAGCTCTTGAAGCTGGTCAAACAAATCATCAATGCGGGGCAAGGGATATTGGTTCTTCACCGTAACCCTATTCAACTGTCGATAGTCAATACACATACGCATGGACCCATCCTTCTTCTTTACGAACAACACCGGTGCACCCCAAAGTGACACACTAGGCCGAATGAACCCCTTATCCAGGAGCTTCTGAAGCTGTTCCTTCTCCTTTAGCTTTGCTGGTGCCATACGCTAAGGTGGAATAGAAATAGGCTGAGTGCCTGACACCAAGTCAATACCAAAATAAATATCCCTATCAGGTGGCACGCCTAGCAGGTCTGCAAGAAACACATCTGGAAAGTCAGGGACCACAGAAACTGAATCAATAGCGGGAGTCTCACCACCAACATCCCTCACAAAGGCCAAATAAGATAAACACTATTTCTCAACCATGCGCTAAGACTTCAGGTAAGAAATCACCCTGCTAGGAATATACTCGGAAGAACCTCTCCACTCAACCCTCGGACAACCCGACATAGCTAAGTTCGCGGTCTTAGCGTGACAATCAAGAACATCATGGCACAGAGATAACCAATCCATGCTCAATATCACGTCAAAATTGACCATGCTGAGTAACAGTAGGTCTAATCTGGTCTCCATACCCTAATAGATATAATGCACGACCGATACACACGGTCCACAACAACAATATCGCCCACCGGAGTCGACACATGAACAGAGGTGACTAGAGACTCACGGGACACACCCAGAAAACCAACAAAATATGAGGAAACATAGGAATAAGTAGAACCAGGGTCAAAAAAAGCCAAGGCATTATGACAACAATTTGAAGCAATACCTGCGATCACGGCATTTGAGGCCATAGCATCCGGCCTGGCTGGAAATGCATACATGCGAGCCTGACCTCCCCCTGCTCGACCTCCCCCTCTAGGGCGGCCTCTAGCTGATTGTCCACCACCTATGGCTGCTTGGGCGGGTGGTGAAATGACTGGAGTTGAAGTCGAGGGCTGGCCCCTCTGCCGAGAAGGTCCACTGGAACGGCGGGGACACTGCTTCCACCCGTGCCCAAACTCTCCACACTCAAAACAACTCCCTGGAGCTGGAGGCGGGGACTGATAGAAACCCCTAGCACACGTACGACCACTGGAAGACTCCTGCATAGAAGAACCCTGAACTGGAGGGGCTCGAGCTGCACTCTGATCTGGGAGGGCACCAAATGAGGTGCGGCCTATCTTAGAACCACGGGGACCCTACCCCGAAGATGCACCAGTATATGCTTTACGGCCTGACTGAGGAGGCCTGAATGAACGACCCCTACCTTGCTGAAACTGTCCCCTACCCTACTGAAACTGTTCCCTGGAGGGAGCACCACTGGAACTGCCCGAACCACGAGGCCTCTTGGCCTCCCTCTCCTCACCCTCCTGGCGGCGAACAGACTCAATATCTCAAGCTATGTCAACACCCTGCTCGAATAAAGCACCCGATACTCTCTCCCGAGTCATAAATAACTGAAGCTGATAAGAAATACCATCTACAAACCTTCTCACCCTCTCCCTATCAGTAGGGATAATCTCAGAAGCATGCCTAGCCAACTCGGAGAACCTCATCTCGTACTGAGTAACTGATAACTATCCCTGGCGCAGCTGCTCAAACTGCCTGCGTTGCTCCTCTCTGTGGGACTGAGGAACATACTTCTCCAAAAAGATCGTGGATAACTGCTGCCAGGTAAGAGGTGCTGAACCAACGAGTCTACGCCTCTCGAAAGACTCCCATAAGGTAAAGGCAGCACCCACAAACTGAAATGTAACAAATGAGACCCCACTAGTCTCCAAAATACCCACGGTACGCAGTATCCTCTGGAACCTATCTAGAAATCCCTGGGCATCCTCTCCTTCTGTACCGCTGAAAGTCGGAGGCTGAAGTCTGCTGAATCTCTCCAACCTGCGCTGCTCGTCCTCAGGCATAGCAGGGACCACATAATCCTAGACCAGAGCAACTGGCTGAGCTGGGGCTGCTCCCGGTGCCTGAATACCCTGTGCAGCCTGCTCAGGTGCCCAGGCAGCTGGAGTCTGGTTGCCTTCTCCGGCCTGAGCTGTAGTGGCAGAAGAAGACATGGCAATGGCCTGAGCCAAATCGATGCATACTGACAATATCTGCGACAGGGTCTCATGAAGACCCGGAATAACCATAGGCACTGATGGGGGCTGAGCCTGTCCCGTTGGGATACCATCGGCGCGAACCTGATCATGATCGATAGGGGGATCCTGAGATACTGCCCCGGCTACTGCGCGGGCTGGCCCCCTACCTCTACCACGGCCTCGACCTCTCGCTGGTATAGCCGGTGACTGGTCACTCTAATCGTATCATGTGTCCTCACCATCTGTGAGAGAATGAAACAACGTAAGTTTAGATTTCTAGAATCAATAGATCAGGACGAAAGAGTTCAAGAAAGATAGAAATGTTTCCTAAACTTTCGGCAGCCTCTCGAAGATAAGTACAGACGTCTCCGTACCCATCCGAAAGACTCTACTAAACCTGCTCATGACCGTTAAGTCCTATGTAACCTAGGGCTCTAATACCAAACTGTCACGACCCCAAATCCTAACCGGCCTTGATGGCGCCTATCGTGGAACTAGGCTAGCCAACTACCGCATGTTCGCAATTTCTTTTGAAAATCCCATTCAAGTTTCAGGTATTTCAAAAAAATATACAGAAAATTACTTAATATAATAGGCCAATTTTATATAGTACTACCATCCCCAAAACCCGGAGCTAACATGTCATGAGCATCTAAGGAAATAAGCCAAATAACTATTATAATACAAAACCTTCGAATAAAAGATAAATACAACAAGAAGGGAAAACAAAGATGCTGCGAATGTTGAACAGCTACCTCTATATCCCACAAATTCGTCTCCGCTGCGGAATAAAGACTAATGCTCTATATCTGCTCCTGAATCTGCACACAGAGGTGCAGGGAGTAATGTGAGTACGCCAACTCAGTAGTAATGAAAATAAATCAAGTCTAAGTAGCAAGGAAGCACATAAAATCAATTCCATCAAGTCACTATATACACAGCCTTACTTTCTAATAGTATAACATAGGATATACGAAATCATCATGTCTTAAAAATCAACTTCATGAAAAGTCCTTTAAAGAATGCACATTTTTAACAACTTTAAAACAAAGGATTTAGTATGCAAATGAATGTAGAAAAATCATAAGTAGCCCCTCAGGAAAAAACATTTTTCATAATCAGCCCCTCGGGCATGCCTCACAATCCTTCAGCATCTCACAATCACTCAACACCTCACAGTCACTCATGCCTCTCAATCACTCGTCACTCGGCACTCGGTGCGCTCATTGGGGGTGTGTACAGACTCCGGAGAGTCTCCTTCAGCCCAAGCACTAATATTATTCAGCACCTCACCATCACTCTTGGCCCTCGGCCACACTCGGTAGAACCACTCGAAAGGCCCCTCGGGCGAAGTAGTAAATCAGGGTACTCGACCCGAAAACATCATTTTAATGCTCATGTAGTGTAAATCAGGTTGAGTTTAAAATAAAACAGTATGCACAATGATGCTGAGTAAAATCATCAACAAATAGTGAGGAAAACAGCAGTAAAAAGCCCTCAAAGGGTCTAAACAGATCGGCACGAGGCCTCAAACACAGCTTATAGCCCAAATATTTCCCAAATATTTAGAATCATAATTTAACATAAGGTTTTGAGTAAATATGCTATTATTAGTTGCCGCGGAGAGGACCTAGTCCAATCCAAAAATCAGTACGCGCCACATACTCGTCATCTGACATGTGCGCCTTTCTGAAAGAAGTGAGAAAATATATAATCCGGGGTTCCATACCCTCAGGACAAGATTTATAACCATTACTTACCTCTACCGGGCCGCGACACTAGTACGCAATGATCTTGCCCCTCGAATTGGCTCCCGATTGCACCAAATCTAGACAAAACCAGTTTAACATCATCAATATATAACCAAGGACCGCAACCCAATCGAAAACTATCAAATTGAACAAGAATCTCGAAATTTGGCCAAACCCGAGCCCCGATCCCCGAACCCCGGGCCTACGTCTCAGAAATTGATAATTTTTACATCACTAGAAACCTCGTCCTCCCACGATTCTACTCATACCAAAATAACCAAAATCGAATCACAATTGCCTACCCAAAACCTTAAAAGAATTCCCAATTCTCCACCCCCATCTTCCCAACCTTTTCCTACTCAAATACTTAAAATTTCAAGCCTAATTCGAACAAAATAGCATAGGAACGATTTTAGTAACCAAAGAACTTACCTTTGCTGAAGAATCTTGAATTTCCCTCTCCAAATCGCCTTCAAAGAACCCCTCTCGCATGCAAAATGATGAAAAATAATAAATTTTCGCGGAGGGCTGTTTTATACTGTTTCTGCCCAGTCATTTCCGCTCCTGCGGACTATTAGCAGCACCTGCGGTCCCAGGTGCGCACCTGCGAAAACTCACTTAACGGGCCAATCTCGCGCCTGCGGCCACCTCTCCGCACCTGCGACTTCGCAGGTGCGATGCTCCTTCCGCACCAGCGACATCGCAGGTGCGACAAATTCCTCGCACCTGCGGATCACTCCCTACTTAGCCAAATCTCACACCTGCGGAGCCCAGTCCGCTCCTACGGAACCGCACCTGTGGCTCCTTTTCCGCAGGTGCGAAAACACCAGCAACAACAACCCGCTGATTTACCAAAATCACTCCAAACTTCCCGTGAACCATCTGAAATCAATCCCGAGCCCCTCGGGGCCCCAACCAAACATACCAATACACCCCATATAGTTATTCCAACTTAGTCGAGCCTTCAGAACACCAAAACAACACGAAAACACCAAATTTACATCAAATTCAAGCCTATGAACTTTGAAACTTCCAAATTTCGCCAACTATGCCGAAACCAACCAAAATACCTTCGATTGACCTGAAATTTTGCAGACATATCAAAAACGACATTACGAACTTGTTCCCACTTTCAGAATTCAATTCTGACCTTGATAGCCTATTTTTCACTGCCGACCGAAAATCGCCAAAAACTAACTTTCGCCAATTCAAGCCTAATTCTACACCGGATGATTGCTTGGAAGCTAGCTTGTCCTTACTGCATAGAAAATAGTAAAGCGCTCATTTTGAAATATGTCCGAAAGAAATCATGGTTTGATTGTCATCGTCAATTCTTGCCTCCTGATCATGAGTTTAGAAGGATGAAAAATCCATTCAAAAATAATAAAATGGAATATGATTCTCCAACTCCGATACTTTCATGTGAGGAAATTTGGGAGAGGGTCCAGAACTTCAGTAAAGTTACTGAAGCTCCACCTTATAGATTCTCCGGATACGGTGTTACTCATAATTGGACAAAATAGAGTATATTTTGGGAGTTTCCTTATTGGAAGGATAATCTTCTCCGTCACAACCTTGATGTCATGCATATTGAGAAGAATTATTTTGAAAATTTTTTCAACACAGTGATGGATGTTAAAGGTAAGACAAAGGATAACCCGAAGGCTAGAATGTACTTACAAGAATATTGCAGGTGGCCTGAATTATACTTGCAGACAACAAACAATGGTAAGATATTCAAGCCCAAAGCAAGTTACACATTCACTTTGGAGGAAAGACGACTAATTTGCAGTTGGGTTAAGAAATTGAAGATGCCTAAGGGTTATGCATCGAATCTTGGAAAAACCCTTGATATGGAGGTAGGGAAGTTGAGCCATTTGAAAGGTCATGATTGTCATGTTTTCATGGAGACCTTAGTGCCTATTGCATTTTGTGGGTTTCCTGAAAGAATCTGGAAACCCATCACAGAGATTAGTTTGTTTTTCAAAGACTTGTGTTCTACCATATTAAGGGAAGAAAACCTACTCCGGATGGATTATAACATTCGTGTAACTTCTAGTAAGATTAAAAAGATATTTCCATGTGTTTTTTTGATGTGATGGAACACCTTCCAGTCCACCTTGTACACGAGGCACAACTTGGAGGGCATGTTCAATGCAAATGGATGTATCCCTTTGCGAGGTAATATTATAAGTTTGATGTAATTTTCTATTTATTTGAATGTTCTTGGCTAACATGCCATTATCTAGGACAATTGGCAAATGCAAACAATTCATTAAGCAGAGGAATAAGATTGAAGGATCTATATGCGAAGCTTATCTTGCAAGGGAAACTGCTCATTTTTGTTCTTATTATTTTGAGAATAATGTGCCATGTGCTAGGAATAGGCCCAATAGGCACACGGTCGAATGTATGAATGATCCATTATATTCGCCTATGTCCATATTCAATCAACCAGGCCGATGTTCTAAGGATGTTAGAAAGAGAAGTTTGAGTGATATGGAGTACAAGTCAACTACACTTCATGTGTTGCTAAATTGTCCCAAAGTTGTACCATTTCTCAAGNAGTAAGTTTATCCTGATAATGTTCTAACACTATGTAGGTAAACGATGTTTGTAAGTTATGCTAACTTATGAATTTTGTTAACAATATGTAGGTAAATGATCCAAATAATGGTGTAAATCAATTTTTGAAAGATATATCTTGGGGACCTGGGCTTCATGTCACAACAATGTCTAACTACGTAGTGAATGGTTATAAGTTCCATACAGAGGATTGCTCTAAAAATAAAAATAGCAACAACAGCGGGGTGTGAGTTCAAGGTGGTGATAGCAACCAAGTTGGAGATATTGATTATTATGGTGTGCTCAAAGAAATAATAGAACTAGAATATACAGGTTGGCCATATAAGAAATTGATACTCTTTAGATGCAAGTGGTTTGACCCAAATCCAACAAGAGGTACAAGAGTACACAACCAATACAACATAATTGAGGTTAATCATACGAGGGAGTATGATCGCTATGATCCTTTCATAATTGCACATAATGTTAGGCAAGTGTATTATGCTCCTTATCCATTGCGATGGATGTAACGACCCGGTAGGTCGTTTTGAGAGTTAGCGCCTCGATCCCCTAATAATTGTTTTTCCCATGTCTATTTCTGCTTTGGGGACTTGTCGGAGCATTGAGTGGTGAAATTCGGAGAGTTTTTGGACACATAGTCCTTATATGTGAGTTTAAGCTTTAGAAATCAGACATAGTTGGAACTGTGAGAAGACGAGTCCAGAATGGAATTCTGTCGACTCCGTTAGCTCCGTTGGGTGATTTCAGAGTTAGGAGCGTGTCCGGAATGTGCTTTCGAGTTCTGTAGTAGATTTAGGCTTGAATTGGCGAAAGTTAGAATTTTGGCGATTTCGGCCGATAGGTGAAATTTTGATATCGGGCTCGGAATGGAATTCTGAGAGTACCTCTAGGCCCGTAGTGTCATTTGTGACCTGTGTGTAAAATTTGAGATCATTCGGACTAGTTTTGATGTGTTTCGGCGTCGGTTGTAGATTTTGGAAATTTCATAAGTTCTTAAGCTTTAATCCATGTATAATTGGTGATTTTGGTGTTATGTGATGTATTTTGGGGGCTCGACTAAGACTGGATAAGGTATTAGGACTGGTTGGTAAGTTTGGTTGAGGTCCCGGGCGGCCTCAGGGATGTTTCGGATGCTCAACGGGTGAATTTTGAACTTGGAGAACAGCTGAACCATTTCTGGTTCTGGTGTCTCGCACCTGCGATGGACATTCCGCAGGTGCGCACACGCAGGTGGGGAAGAGAGGCTCGCAGGTGCGGACTTGGTCAAGTCAACCAGTCTCGCAGGTGCGGTTGAGATTCCGCAGGTGCGGAGCCGCAGATGCGGCCAATTGACCGCAGGTGCGGCCCCAGGCCTTTTAGTGAGTTTTAGCACCTGCGATGGATCTTCCGCATGTGCGGGACCGTAGGTGCGGGTCCAAGGGGGCGCAGGTGCGGAAATCACTAGGCAGATATATTAGATTCGTGGGCTTAATTTTCATAACTTCTAAAATCAATTAGAGCTCGGTGTAGGCGATTTGGAGTGAGTTTTGAGGATAAGCTTCATAGGTAACAATTTCTAACCCTGTTACTTTTGTATATCATTAATATATGGCCATTTCTTCTATGCAATTAAGGGATTTAGGTGAAAAATCATGCAAATGGGAAAAAGTTTCCCTAATTAGAAAATCCGAGAATTTAATAGGATTTTATCCTCGATTTTCGATGATTCTTGTTTGAGTGAGTTTGCGAGTGAATGGGTGTTTTAAATTTGTAACTTTCACTCATTTCCGAGACGTGGGTCCGGAGGACTTTTTGGGTGATTTTCCTAATTTCGTGTATTAGCTTCGAACTTATTTATCTATTTTGATTCCTCAAAGTGATATTTACATTATGCAATCGAATTGAATAGATTTGGTCCATTCGGAGTCGGATACTCGTGGCAAGAGCGTGGTTTCGAGTTGAGTAGCGCAGTCGAGGTAAGTGGCTTGCCTAACTCTGTGTTGGGGACTTCCCCTAGACTATTTAATACTGTTTTTGCCGATTGGCGCCGTGTGCGTGAGGTGACGAGTACGTACACGGGACATTGTTTCAAAATATCCATTTTTCCTCCATGATTCAAATCATTTCACTCCTATTTCATTGATTCATGTATCGACTATGTAGTTTAGATTAGGAGATAGCATGCCTACCTGTTTAACTTGAATTTTCTCTAGTTATTACTATATGTACCATGTTTAGGTAGTTTTATCCATACTTTTTCCTGTGATTTTTCCTGAACTGTTTTAAATAAGAGTTGTATCCTGTAATTGCACTGCATTGCATATTTAAATTGGGACTACAGACGAGATTTCAGGAGCTTTCCCCTTGTACTGCTTAGCATATTTAAATTGGTACTATGGACGAGAATCCGAGAGCTTTCCCCCTGTACTGCATAGCATATTTAAATTGGGACTACGAACGATATTCCGGGAGCTTTTCCCTGTACTGCATTGCATATTTAAATTGGGACTACAGACCAGATTCTGGGAGCTTTCCCCCTGTACTGCATTGCATACTTGTTACTCTGATATATGTTGTGCTGAGCCAATGGCTCCCTGTTGTTATTTCATTATAGCTCATTGTTTCTACTAAATTGCCTCAGCTTACTATATCTCTCTGTTCAGATTTTAAAACTATTTTTACTATAAAAATCCAGTAGAGCCTTAACCTGACCTCGTCACTACTTGACTGGGGTTAGGCTTGACACTTGCTGGGTACCAATTTGTGGTGTACCCATTCCCCTTTCCTACACATGTTTTTCGTGTGAAGATCCAAGTACCAGCCGCTCAGTTTCATGGCTAGAGGTCCAAGCAGCATATTTTTAGGAGACCGAAAGATAATTTTGCTGCGCCCGCAAATTCCTTCGAGTCACCTTCCACTCCAGATTTAGACAGATTTTTTTTCCATGTAAATTCCCTCTCGTTGTATATAGCTATTTTAAGACAGAGCTTGTGACTAAAGTGATATTTCGGGCTTTGGGAAAAATTGTATTTTGTACGCGCCAAGTGGCGATGGTTCATTGTAGACTCAGTTACTTCACCTTTATTTTTTTGCTTCTATTTAATATGCGTTTTTCCGCAATTAGGCTTACCTAGTTGTAGAGAATAGGTGCTGTCATGATGCCTTTCAGTGGGTAAATTGGGTCGGGACAAGTTGGTATCAGAGCGTCTAGGTTCATAGGACTCACATGTCACAAGCCGATTTATTAGAGTCTCGCGGATTGGCGCGGAGATGTCCGTATCTAACTTCGCGAGGCTATGTAACTATTAAGAACAATCATATTTCTTTGATTTCCTTGTCGTGCGAGTTATTGACATCAAAAATTCTAAAATTGTATTCTAATTATTTCCCACGGATGGAGAGGACCCGTACTGGGAGGACCAAAGACCAAGAACCCGAGCCCCCTGCCAGAGCCGCCAGAGGCCAGGGCCTGGGTAAAGGACGACCGCGCGGTGCAGCCCGAGCAGCAACGAGAGCAGCGGCAGATGAGCCTATGGCAGCCCCAGCTGGAGAGCTGGCACATGAGGTTCCTATTGCTGCTCCAGCCTTGCAGGAGACCTTCACTTAGTTCATGAGCATGTTCAGTACTCTAGCACAGGCTGGACTAGCGATAGCTCCCGCTATATCTCAGGCTGGGAGAGGGGCACAGACTCCCACAACCCGTACTCCTTATTAGAGGGGCCAGGTTGATCAGGCCTTGGAGTATATTCCTATGCCCCCAGCGGCTCCAGTTCAGCATGATGCTAAGGCAGTGGCTTCTAAGGCCGAGCAACTCAGACTTGAGAGGTACAAGAAGTACCACCCACCTACTTTCAGCGGACTAGCTTCAGATGAAGCTCTAGGATTTCTTGAGGAGTGTCATCGTATTCTCTGCACTATGGGCATTTTGGAGACCAGTGGGGTTTCTTTCACCGCTTTCCAGCTGAGGGGAGCGGCATATTAGTGGTGGCGGGCCTATGAGCTGAGTAGTCCGGACAAGGCGGCCTCACTCACTTGGACTCAGTTTTCAGGCATGTGTTTGCGGGAGTATGTCCCTCAGAGCCTCATGAATGCTTGGCGCGCGGAGTTTGAGCAGTTGCGTCAGGGTACTATAATTGTGTCGAAGTATGCAGTCCACTTTAGTAAGTTAGCTCGGCATGCACAAGCCTTGGTTGCCACATTCAGAGAGCGGGTTTGCCGCTTCATTGAGGGACTCCATCCTAGTATTCAGACTAATATGGATAGAGAGTTGGAGATGGATATCACTTACCAGCACGCAATGAGTATTTCTAGGAGATTAGAGGGCATGTTCACCCGGGACAGAGAAGAGAGGGAGGCAAAAAAGTCTCAAGAGACTAGCTATTTTTCAGGAGCTCGTGTACCAGTAGCACGTCACGGTAGGGGCTTTGTGGGTCGCCCTGCTCATTCAGCCCTTCCAGCAGCCAGTGGTATTCCAGATCCTCCTAGACCTCAAGATTCTATTATGCACCGCCAGTATCCAGTATGCCTCCAGTTCGAGGTGCTGTTTCCGGCCATCCCAGCAGACCAACTCCTATTTAGTGTCAGCCGCAGCGTCCTCTGAGGGGTTGTTTTGAGTCTCAGCCCCTCACCACTTGATTAGAGATTGCCCTAGGACTAGGAGGGGTGCACCTCCACAGTCTTATCAGCCTCCACGTGCCCCGCCGGGTCCTCCAGCTATTCTTTTAGCCCCAGCTGCCACTCTACCTCCTCAGCCAGCTCGAGGTGGGGGTCTGGGAGGTAGGGGTCGCCCTAGAGGGGGAGGCTATGCCAGATACTATGCCCTTCCAGCTTATTCCGAGGCTGTTGCTTCAGACTCAGTCATCACATGTATTGTCCTTGTCTTCCATAGGGATGCATCACTATTATTTGATCCAGGCTCTACGTATTCATATGTGTCCTCTTATTTTGCTCCACATTTGGGGATATCTCGGGATTATTTGAGTTCCCCTGTCAATGTATCTACTCTTGAGGGAGACGCTCTAGTTGTGGACCGCGTATATCGGTTGTGTTTGATTTCTCTTAGTGGTTCTGAGACCAGGGCTGATTTATATCACTCAGCATGGTAGATTTCGATGTTATCTTTGGCAAGGACTGCTTGTCACCCCATTATGCTATTCTTGATTGTCACGCTAAGACCGTGATGCTGGCTATGCCAGGCTTGCCGAGATTTGAGTGGAGAGGTACCTTAGATTATACTCCTCGCAGGGTCATTTCATTCCTTAAGGCTCAGCGGATGGTTGAGAAGGGGTGTGATGCGTACTTGGCGTATGTGAGAGATGTTAGTGTTGATACCCCTCTAGTTTAGTCAGTTCCAGTAGTGAGGGACTTTCCTGATGTATTCCCAGCTAATCTTCCGGGTATGCCGTCCGGCAAAGATATTTATTTTGGCATTGATTTGTTGCCGGGCACTCAACGCATTTCTATCCCTTCTTACTCTATGGCTCTTCCTGAGTTAAAGGAGTTGAAGGAGCAGTTACAGGAGTTTCTTGATAAGGGTTTCATCAGACCTAGTGTATCACCTTGGGGTGCTCCAGTATTATTTGTGAAGAAAAAGGATGGTTCTATGCGTATGTGTATTGATTATTAGTAGTTGAACAAGGTCACCGCGAAGAACAAGTATCCTTTGCTTCGCATTGATGATTTATTCGACCAGCTACAGGGTTCTAGGGTATTCTCTAAGATTGACTTGCGTTCTGGCTATCATCAGTTGAAGATTTGGGAGCCGAATATCCCGAAGGCTGCCTTCAGGACCAGATATGGCCTCTATGAGTTTCTTGTTATGTCATTTGGGTTGGCCAATGCCCCGGCAACTTTCATGCATTTGATGCATAGTGTGTTCCGACCTTATCTTGATTCCTTCGTCATTGTGTTTATTGACAACATCTTGGTATATTCCCGATCACGGGAAGATCATGAGCAGCATTTGAGGACTGTGCTTCGGACTTTGAGGGTGTCACGACCCAAATTCTACTCAGGTCGTGATGGCGCCCAACACGGAGTCAGTCAAGCCAACATTAGTTTACTAGCGAGGTTACTTTAATTATTAGGATTTTCAAGAAAATTTCCAATTTTAAGTTAAGAAATCCATTAATGAAAGCGGTTTAAATGAGACAATTAAATTTCAAAGTAGCTCAAAATTGTTTGCTAACATACTCAGTGTAGCGAAATGCTAGTACGTCAACTACATGTGCCAAGACCTAGTGTCACAATTCCACAGGCAACTAGTGGAATATACAAAGTAGACAAAATAAATATACAACTGTCTGAAAGGGGTAGACAGAAATATATAAAAAAAATAGCAGAAACTCCACAGTGCTGCTGAGGAACGCCAGGGAGAGCAGCTCGCCATGTAGTCTAATCCAGAAAGTACTCTCACGATCGCGCTCTGGTATGATAACCAGATGCACCAGCCTCAGAACCTTTACAATTAAGTACATAAGCGTAGCATGAGTACATATAAACAAATATGTACCCAGTGAGTATCCCGTCTAGACTCGAAGAAGTAGTGACGAGAGGTAGACGTATTACTCACTAGGGTCATTAACAATGATATGATTAAATAAATCTAGACAGGATTAACAGTCATGGAAATCAAGTGGGCATGGATTATCAAGTATATGAACTACAAGCCAAGTGTCAAATAATAATATTAATAAAAGTCTCAAGTTCTCTTCCACATGGAATCATTTAATTGATAAAAATAAAGAGACTTTCAATCATCACATAGCATATAGTATGCCGAGGCGTACAGCCGAAGCGACACAAAAATAAATGTGCACTGTAGAGGGTCGAACGACACGAACCATGGATGCATCTATTACCCCGCTCGCGAATCGATCATGCGACGCAGTTGACATAATATAAGGCTACCCAGCTCACGAATCATACATGCGACACGGGTGCTCGTATACATACACAGTATTATCAGGGAATTCAGGAAATATAGAGTTCACACTTGGAAATAAGAATCAGGGCAGTAGCAAGATTTGTTGTAACCTTCCATTTTATCATGCTATTTCAAGGATAATAATAGACTAGGAATACATGCAGGGATACAAGTAAGGCATATAAGAATGCTTGTGAGTCCTAAAGACTACCCGACATACCATAGTAGTAGCTACGCACAGACTTTCGTCACCTCGTGCGTGCGTAGCCCCCACAAATAAGGACAATTCAATCATTTATAATTACCTATGGGGATAGTTCCCTCTTACAAGGTTAGAAAGGAGACTCACCTCGCGTAGCACCTACTTTATGGGTCAAGAACGCGCCCGAAACTCCAAACTCGCCACCCAAGGACTCGAAACTAGTCAAATGTTATTTAAACACATTAATATACACTCAAAAGTATGATTTTCTCTTATTAATTTAGATATTTTATCATTCTTGAAGAAATCCCAAAATACACCCCCGGGCCCACATGCTCGGATTCCGGAAAATTTTCGAAGAAAACACTCGCCCATAGCCTAAGGGTAATTAATATATAGTTTTTATATGATTTCATGGTACAAAAGTGGTGAAATTCCCTAAAGTTCATCAACCCTAGTTTTTCACCCTAACCCTTTTGATTTCCACTAATTAGGTGTTAATCTACCTAAGATTTAGTGTAATAATCTAACATTTAAATGGAAATTACTTACCTTTTAGTAGCTAGGCCGAATACCCTCTTGAAAGCTATCAAAATCGACAATGGAGGAAAAGAAAAATGGTTAAGTCTCGAATTAAATGGGCTTACTTCCTTCAGTGACCTCGCACCTGCGGCTCGAGGACCGCACCTGCGAGCCATTGGTCGCACCTGCGGATTTTTGGCAAGGAGCTTGGGGATCGCACCTGCGGTGGGAATTCCACACCAGCGGACCCGCTCCTACGGAGAAGGGTCCGTACTTTTGAAGGTAGGACTTTACTCCTGGGAGTCGCACTTGCGATGCCTCGACCGCAGGAGCGGTCTCGGACCTGCGATCTGGGCAACCGCACCTGCGGTCACACCAGACCTGGTGCACCAGCAGCTAAAACTGTTAGATTTTGGCCCCGTTTGGTATCCAGGAGGAATCTGGGCCCACCCGAACCCCCGTGCAATTATACCAACAAGTCCTAAATCATATTACGGACTTGATCGAGCCTTCGGAACACCCAAAACAACTCTAAAACTCGAAATCACTCCTCAAAACCCCTAGAATCAAACTTAAGAATTTTCAAGTTCTTGAATTCGATTTCAATGCGCAGAACCGACCTATACTACTCGGAATGATACCAAATTTTGCAAGAAAGTCATAAATGACATAATAGAACTATTGCCAGTCTCGAAATTCCATTCGGACCTCGATAACTCAAAAACACGTTCCAAACCAATTATGAACTTAAGGAAACTCTATTTTCGTTATTTGGCATCGAAACGCTCCCGAGTCATCCAAAACCCATTCCGGACATACGCACAAGTCCGAAATCATCATACGAAGCTACTGGAATTGGCAAAACTCGATTCGAAGGTTGTTTACTCCGAATGTTGACCGAAGTCAAACTTGGCCTTAAAAGCCAATCTTAAGGAACCAAGTGTTCCTATATTACTCTACACACTTCCAAATCCCGAACCACCCGTCCCCGCAAGTCATGAATCACTGAAAGCCGCTACGGGACATCTTATTTAGGGGAACGGGGTCCGAATATGCAAAACAATCGGTCGAGTCGTTACAGAGGGAGAAGAGATTATATGCTAAATTCTCTAAATATGAGTTCTGGCTTGATTCAGTGGCATTCTTGGGCCACATAATTTCTTGGGATGGGATCAAGGTAGATTCGAAAAAGGTGGAGGCGGTGCAGAGTTGGCCTAGAGCTTCATCAGCTATGGAGATCCGCAGTTTCCTTGGTTTGGCTGGGTACTATCGCCATTTTGTGGAGGGTTTTTCGTCCATTGCAGCACCGATGACTAGGTTGACTCAAAAGGGTGCTCCGTTCAGGTGGACTGAGGCGTGTGAGGAGAGCTTTCAGAAGCTCAAGACAACCCTGACTTCAGCTCCAGTGTTGGTATTGCCTACGGGTTCAGGGTCCTATACCGTGTATTGTGATGCTTCGAGGATTGGCCTCGGAGCGGTGTTGATGCAGGACGGCAGGGTGATTGCCTACCCGTCCAGACAATTGAAGGGGAATGAGAAGAATTATCCAGCTCATGATCTCGAGTTCGCAGCGATTGTTCACACCCTGAAGATATGGCGTCATTATTTATACGGCGTTAACTGTAAGATTTTCATCAATCACTGGAGTTTGCAGCACATATTCAAGCAGAAGGACCTAAATTTGTGCCAACGGAGATGGTTGGAGTTGCTAAAGGACTATGACATCACTATATTATACCACCCGGGGAAGACCAATGTTATGGTCGACGCCTTGAGTCACCGGGCGGAGAGTTTGGGGAGTTTGGCTTATCTTCCTGCAGTTGAGAGGCCCTTAGCCTTAGATATTCAGTCCTTAGCTAGTCAGTTCGTGAGGTTGGATCTTTCGGAGCCTTGCCGGGTTTTAGCTTGTGTGGTAGCTCGGGCTTCTCTTTATTACCGCATTCGAGAGCGCCAGTATGATGATCCCCACCTTTTGGTTCTTCAGGACAGGGTTCGGCGAGGTGACGCCAGGGATGTGACTATACGAGATGACAGTGTGATGAGGATGCAAGGTCGGATCTGTGTGGTCAATGTGGATGGGTTTTGGGAGTTGATTCTTGAGGAGGACCATAGCTCGCGGTACTCCATTCATCCAGGTACCGCCTATGATTTGAGACAACACTATTGGTGGAGAAGGATGAAGAAGGATATAGTGTAGTTTGTGTCCAACTGTCTCAACTGTCAGCAAGTCAAATATGAGCATCAGAGACCGGGAGGGTTACTTCAGCAGATTGAGCTTCCAGAGTTGAAGTGGGAGCGGATCACCATGGACTTCGTGGTTGGACTTCCTCGAACTTTGAAGAAGTTCGATGTTATTTCGGTGATTGTGGATCGGCTGACTAAGTCAGCCCATTTCATTCCTGTGTTGACTACATACTCCTCCGAGAGGTTGGCGGAGATTTATATCAGGGAGATTGTTCGCCTCCACGGTATTCCAGTATCTATCATTTCAGAAAGAGGTACAAAGTACACTTCACAGTTCTAGAGAGCCGTTCAGCAGGAGATAGGCACCAGGGTAGAGTTGAGTACAACCTTTCACCCTCAGACGGACTGGCAGCCCGAGTGCACGATTCAGATTCTTGAGGATATGCTCTATGTCTGTGTGATGGAGTTTGGAGGGTCATGGGACCGATACTTGCCACTTACAGAGTTTGCTTATAATAACAGCTACCAGTCCAGCATTCAAATGGCGTCGTATGAGGCTTTGTATGGTAGACAGTGCCGGTCCTCAGTAGGATGGTTTGAGCCGGATGAGGCCCGATTGTTGGGTACAGATTTGGTCCAGGACACCCTGGACAAGGTGAAGCTGATTCAGGAGAGACTTCGCGCAGCTCAGTCCAGGTAGAAGAGTTATGCGGACTGGAAGGTTCGTGATTTGGCATTTATGGATGATGATCGGGTTTTGCTTCGTGTATCGCCTATGAATGGTGTCATGAGGTTCGGGAAGAAGGGTAAGTTGAGTCCGAGATTTATTGGCCATTTTGAGGTGTTGCGAGTTGTTGGGGAGGTTTCTTATGAGCTAGTCCTGCCTCCCAACCTAGCAGGAGTTCATCTGGTATTTCACGTCTCCATTCTCCGAAAATCACTGTGACCCGACTCATGTTTTGGATTTCAGTTCAGTCCAGTTGGATAAGGATTTATCATATTTTGAGGAGCCAGTAGCTATATTGGATAGACATATCAGAAAGCTCAGGTCAAAGGATATTGCGTCAGTAAAGGTTCAGTGGAGGCGTCAGCCGGTCGAGGAGGCGACTTGGGAGACCAAGCAGGATATGCGCAGTCAGTACCCTTATCTTTTCACTGCTTCAAGTATGTCTCTATACTCGTTCGAGGACGAATGATTTTCTTAAGAGGGGGAGAATGTAACGACCCGGTAGGTTGTTTTGAGAGTTAGCACCCCCGATCCCCTAATAATTGTTTTCCGCATGTCTATTTATACTTTGGGGACTTGTTGGAACATTGAGTGGTGAAATTCGGAGAGTTTTTGGATACATAGTCCTTATATGAGAGTTTAAGCTTTAGAAATTGGACCATAGTTGGAACTATGGGAAGACGGGTCCAGAGTGGGATTCTGTTGACTCCGTTAGCTCCGTTGGGTGATTTCGGAGTTAGGAGTGTATCTGGATGTTCTTTCGAGATCTGTAGTAAATTTAGGCTTGAATTGGCAAAAATTAGAATTTCGACAATTTTGGCCGATAGGTGAAATTTTGATATCGGGCTCGGAATGGAATTCTGAGAGTGGTTGTAGGACCGTCGTGTCATTTGTGATATGTGTGTAAAATTTGAGGTCATTCATACTAGTTTTGATGTGTTTCGGCGTCGGTTGATGATTTTTGAAATTTCATATGTTCTTAGGCTTGAATCCATGTATAATTGGTGATTTTGGTGTTATGTGATGTGTTTTGGGGGCTTGACTAAATTTGGATAAGGTATTAGGACTTATTGGTAAGTTTGGTTGAGGCCCCGGGGGCCTCGGGGATATTTCAGATGCTCAATGAGTGAATTTTGAACTTGAAGAACTGCTAAACCATTTCTGGTTCTAGTGTCTCGAACCATTAATCTATGGCCATTTCTTCCATGCAATTAAGGGATTTAGTTGAAAAATCATGCAAATGGGAAGAAGTTTCCCTAATTAGAAAATCCGAAAATTTAATAGGATTTTGTCGTCGGTTTTCGATGATTCTTGTTTGAGTGAGTTCGTGAGTGACTGGGTGTTCTAAATTTGTAACTTTCACTCGTTTCCGAGACGTGGGCCCGGGGGACTTTTTGGGCGATTTTCCTAATTTTGCGTATTAGCTTCGACCTTATTAGCTATTTTGATTCTTTAAAGTGATATTTACATTATGCAATCGAATTGAATAAATTTGGGCCATTCGGGGTAGGATACTCGTGGGAAGAGCGTGGTTTTGTGTTGAGTAGCGCAGTCGAGGTAAGTGGATTGCCTAACTCTATGTTGTGGACTTCCCCTAGGCTATTTAATATTGTTTTATTCCGATTAAGCGCCGTGTACATGAGGTGACGAGTACGTACACGGGCTATTGTTGCAAAAACTCCATTTTTCCTCCATGACTCAAATCATTTCACTCCTATTTCACTGATTCATGTATCGACTATGTAGTTTAGATTAGGAGATAGCATGCCTACCTGTTTCACTTGAATATTCCCTAGTTATTACTATATGTACCATGTTTAGGTAGTTTTATCCATACTTTTGCCTGTAATTTTTCCTGAACTGTTTTAAATAAAAATTGTATCCTGTAATTGCACTCCATTGCATATTTAAATTGGGACTACGGACGAGATTCCAAGAGCTTTCCCCTTGTACTGCATAGCATATTTAAATTGGGATTACGGACGAGATTCCGAGAGATTTCCCCATGTACTGCATAGCATATTTAAATTGGGACTACAGACGAGATTCCGGGAGTTTCCCCCTATACTGCATTGCATATTTAAATTGGGACTACAGACGAGATTCCGGGAGTTTCCCCCTATACTGCATTGCATATTTAAATTGGGACTACAGACGAGATTCCGGGAGCTTTCCCCCTGTACTGCATTGCGTACTTGTTATTGTGATATATGTTGTGCTGAGCCAAGGGCTCCCTGTTGTTATTTCATTATAGCTCATTGTTTCTACTAATTTTCCTCAGCTTACTACATCTCTCTGTTTAGATTTTTAAACTGTTTTTACTATAAAAATCCAATAGAGCCTTAACCTGACCTCGTCACTACTTGACTGGGGTTAGGCTTGGCACTTATTGGGTACCAATTTGTGGTGTACTCATGCCCCTTTCCTGCACATGTTTTTCGTGTGAAGATCCAGATACCAGCGCTCAGTTTCGTGGCTAGGGGTCCAAGCAGCAGCTTTTTAGGAGACCGAAAGGTAATTCTGCCGCGTCTACAGAGTCCTTCGAGTCACCTTCTACTCCAGATTTAGATAGATTTTTTTTTTCATGTAAATTCCCTCTCGTTGTATACAACTATTTTGAGACAGATCTTGTGACTAAAGTGATATTCCGGGTTTTGGGAAAAGTTGTATTTTGTACGCGCCTAGTGGCGATGGTTCATTGTAGAATCACTTACTTCACCTTTATTTTTTTTGCTTCTATTTAATATGCGTTTTTCCGCAATTAGTCTTACCTAGAGATTAGGTGCCATCACGATGCCTTTCGCTGGGTAAATCGGGCCGTGACAGCGGAATAAGTCAAATTGGTGGGTTGTAATAAAAACTAAGCCTGTAGGTAGGGTGGAGGTCGAGAATGTGTTAGATGTTGCATGTCAAACCGATATCTCCAGTGTTCACCAAATACTGGACGATCAATTAGAAAATGATTTGGAAGATCCTGAACACATATTGGAAGAAGTTGATATAAATGAAGTAACAATTATAGAAAATGAGGACGAAGAATCAACTGACGAAGTTCAAACAAGTAAGGAAGAAGAATTCTCGGACGAGGAACAATACGTCGATGAGCTTTAAAAAGTTGGTTTTTTTAATAACTCTCACTTTATAGCTTGTTTCTTATATGTTTCAATCTAAATATGTATTATATTATGCAGATGACAGGTAAGGGTCCAGGTAGCAATGACCCTACTGGTTCTCGGGGTCGAGAAAAGTCTAGGAAGGGAAAGAGGAGGGTAGAAAATAATACTCCATCTTTTCCACCCTCTTCAGAGATGCCTATGATATGTCTTATCCTCCACCTCATGACTATACTAAGCTGCCACATCGTCACGAGCCCTACACCTTCATGCAGACACCAGGTCTTTCATCACAGGGCCATATGACTATACGCCCGGCATGCAGTCCAGCTTCCTCACGACCACGTGGATCGCAGGCACATGGATCACATCCATCCATGTCACAGCCACATGGATCACATCCATCCATGTCATAGCCACTCATGTCACAGCCATCAGTATCACAGCCACTTGGGGTCCATCCAGTTATGTCGCAATCACAGGGATCACAGCCATATTCATCAGCGACTCCATCTATTTCAGGCCTTCGCCTATGAGGTAGTAGCTCTGACCCCCCTACACCTTCCACACATTGATATACATGCATCGGGCGGTGATGATGATGATGACGAGGAGGTGAATTATGATCAATATGGAAGGATCATCATAGTCCCTGAGGGTGATGGGTAAGAGTTATTTGTTATTTTTGTGTTATTGTTTTGTAAAGTTACTATTGAGATATTAATATGTTTTTCTTTGTTAAATTGCAGGTTCATCCCGAGTAATAAGACTACGAGGATAATCACCAAAGCCATCAGAAAGCTTTATGATGGCCCTTATATGACTTGGACTGATTTCCCGTTCTCACTAAAGGAGCAAATTTTCAATCAATTTAAGGTATAAATGTTCTTTTAAGTAGTTTAATTATTTATATTTATGATATTTCCATATAATAATTAACTTTTGAAATACAGAGCAAGTGTGTATGGGAACACTACTATAGCGCTGAAGTGGCTGCAAATTTCCATCACAAAGCTCGCAAGCGGTTGTCGCATACTTTCTCCGAAGCTAGAAAGAAGAACAAGAAGCCTGGCTGGTTACTTCAAAATTTGTGGGATGATTTTCAAAGTCAATGGATTACCGTAAAGTTCTTAGAGATGAGCGAAAAAGGAAATAAAGCTCGCGCATCTGAGAAGGGAGGCTCCTTGCATACTGGAGGTGTGATCAACCTAGGGATAATAAAAAGAAGATTGGTACGTAATTGCTTAATTTATTTTAATTTTCAAAATATATCTATTCTGTTTATTAACTAAATTAATTTGTTTTCAGGAAAAGAAGTAGGGGCATCCAATGAACCAAGATGAGCTATTCAAAGAGACACAAATCGTGAAGAAGAAGAAAGAGACGGATCACGAAAGTTGGGTCGAGGACCAGGCCTCGACTGTATATGTAAGTTTTCACTTCTCATTAAGTATTTTAATTTACTTTTATATAAAATTTTGAAATACTAATTCAATGTGAATTTTCGTATAGGGTCGCTTCCAAAATAAAATGGAGTAATTCATCCGCACTCAGCTACCTAATGAGTCGGGCGAGCCAACCCAACCTTCAGACGAGGATGCTGAATGAATATTGATGGAGTCTGCTGGCGGTCCAAAATGGGGGAAGGTATACGAGATTCCTATTAAGAAATTCCATAGCTATAAGTGTGGAATGTAAAGAATAGGGACTTCCTCATAAGGCGAGCAACTTGATGGGGAGAGCCTCTCCGCTATGCGGGAGACTGTGACAAAGCTCACATCCGAGCTAGAAGCAGCCAAGGAAAGAGAAAAGGTTAGAGATGATCAGTACCTTGGCATGAAAGCTCAGATCAGAACTCTCCTATCTACTGGAGCTTTTCTGATTCCCCGGTCTCGTGAGTCATCACTTGAGGCTCAACCTGCACGTGAGCATTCCCCCCGTCCTCTCCATGATCGTTCCTCCCGTCCTCCCCGTGGTCGTTCTTCCCGTCCTCCATGAGACCCTTCTCTATACCGTCTTATAGATGAAAGTTCATCAGACGGTGATGATGATGTTGTACAAAACACTCCTTGACGTTTATATACTTTGAACTAGACAAATAGAACCGGTTTTGAACTAGTTGTAATAAGCTTTAACTTAGTTTTGTTATTTTAATTTGTTAGTTTTAATGTGTTTTTTGAATTGTGTTGTTGTTGTTGTGGAAATTTTGGTATAGAATTGTATTATTATTTAAGGATTTTGGTGTGCTTGCAGGTGGTGTAGCTTCCAAAACAGGCATTTTATGCTAAAATTATAACCCAAAAAAGCGACCAAAGTTGGTCGCTTTCCTATTAAATTTTTTTTTTGGGAATAAGCAACCAACCTTGGTCGCTTATGACAAAAAAGAATTAAAAAATTAAAAATTAGACACCAAGGTTGGTCGCTTTTTTACCCAGATTTTAAAATTAGCGATCAACCTTGGTTGCTACAGTTAAATATATATTTTAATTTTCCGACTAACTTTGGTCGGTAATATTTAAATTATAATAATTAATTAAATATTGTAATTTAATTATACCGACCAACTTTAGTTGGTAAATTTAAATTACTAAAATTATATAGAGACCAAAGTTGATCGGTATTTTGTTTACAGTGCACAGTTGGTCCTTTTACCTTAGCGACCAAATTTAGTCGCTAATTAGTGACCAACTTTGGTCGCTAAGGTAAAAGGACCACCAATATAGCGACCAAGCGTGTTTGGACGCGTTTTGGTCGGTAATTTGACATAAGCAACCAACGTTGGTCGTTTCTTACTAGATTTCTAGTAGTGGCATTCCTTGAATTATTATTGGTTTGGAAAGTAGCAATTGAGAATTTGTTTCGAATAATCTTTTGACCCTCTCCTCGGTGTTATTTATTCTTCCTACCTGGCTACTTTATTGAAACTTATATGCTTAGAGAGGAAGAGTGTAAAGCACGAAGGGTGGTGCCATGCCATTATTTATATTCATTATCATGTGAGGAAGAGTGTAAAGCACGAAGGGTGATGTCGTGCCATTGTTTATATTCATTATCATGTGAGAAAGAGTGTAAAGCATGAAGAGTGATGGCGTGCCATTGTTTATATTCATTATCATGTGAGGAAGAGTGTAAAGCACGAATGATGATGTCGTGCCATTATTTATATTCATTATCATGTGAGGAAGAGTGTAAAGCACGAAGGGTGATGTCGTGCCATTGTTTATATTCATTATCATGTGAGGAAGAGTGTAAAGCACGAAGGGTGATGTCGTTCCATTGTTTATATTCATTATCATGTGAGGAAGAGTTTAAGGAACGAAGGATGATGTCGTGCCACTATTTATATTCATTATCATGTGAGGAAGAGTGTAAAGAAAGAATGGTGATGCCGTGCCATTGTTTATATTCATTATCATGTGAGGAAGAGTGTAAAGCACGAAGGTTGATGTCGTGCCATTTCATATACATTTTCATGTAAGGAAGAGTGTAAAGATCGAAGGGTGATGCCGTGCCATTTCATTTATATTGTTATGCTTTTAATATTGTGAGGTCACGAAATGAAGGGTGTTTCCGTGTAGGTGACGATGAGGGACATGCATTAAGATGTGATATTTGTTTTCCCTGTATACATTTCCTCCTTTATCTTGAGTTGTCATTGTCGCCATTATATATTTTGTGTGATATGTTGTTATTTTCCCGTACTTGACTTCCATCTCAATTGTGGTTGGGTTGTCCATGTCTTTTACTTGCTTAACTTGCATATGCCATGCCTATTTCCTGCTTTTGTAACTATACTCATGTTGTATCTATTCTATTGCACCTTAGTGTAAGCCTTCCACCATGGTAGTCCTGCGTGCCTTTACTTGTTAACTTGTGAAGATAATGTGTTTCCTTCTTTCTTGAAATCTTTGTACTTAGGCCCCCATCATGCTAGTTAATTGAAATTATAATCCCTTTTTCCTAATTGTGGTCATTACCTATGTGCTTTCTGCTTAGTCTCTTGTTGATGTTCTTCTGTACATTCTCGTTTATTATTGCTGCTTGCACATTCCCTTCCTTGTCATTTCTATTGTCGGTATTTCTATCATTTGGTTGGTACTATTTTACGCATATATGGTGAGGATGAGATAAATGCACGAAGGGTGTTTCCGTGCCGTTAGGTTTGATGTCTTGAGTACTTTATCACTCTATGAAAGTATATGAGGTGATTGTTGTGGTTCAGGGGCTTTCGTTCTATGGAAAGAGCCGGTTGAGATGTTGGAACCTGTTAAATTGTGATTCTTCCTGATACTCTTTTATTTCCTGTTACAGTCGCATTGTGTACTCTATTCTATTATTCTGTCTTTTAGTTCTACTGCTAGTTTACATTATAGTGTTCATTAATGAGTATTTTTTAACTAAATATCTTGTCACTACTTCGACGGGGTTAGTCAAGATACTTACGAGTACATGGGGTCGGTTGTACTGATACTGCACTTCTGCACACTCTGTGCAAACTGTTGGAGCGGAGCTACTGAAGAAGTCGGGAGCTGACTCTGAAGATGTTCGTGCATTATGTATAGAAGCTGCCACTTGTCCTTGGTAGTGTTAGGCATTATTAATCTGTTTATGTAGTTTTCAAACATAATGTGTATTTATTCATACCAGCTTTGTATATTCTAAGTCTTAGAAGCTCATGAGTCGTACTACTAGTCTTGGGAAAATTTGTAAAGGTTTAGATAAATCCTAATTAAATTTTCTATAAGTTTATTTAGTTTGTTTCTTTTTGGTTGATTAACTTACCTAGAGAGTCAAGTTAGGTGCCATCATGGCCTGTGATATTTGGGTCGTGAACTTGAAGTCATGTGCGGTAGAAATACCAAACAAAATATGACGAGTAGTGGGGTCATGAGCTAAGCCTTGGCTAAACCTTGGAAATCGTAATGCCATAGTGCTTTTCAAATCCTCCTAGACATTATACTACTGCAATAATTCTTGCTAATAAGAATGCCCATGTTGTGGCAATTCCACTCAGAAGGTAATGGGTTAATCCTACAACACGTCCTTGTATAATGCTAAAGGATCTCGGCTGAGTAGCAGGAAAAACTTTTAATTTATTATGAGCCCAAACGGTGGATTTAATAAGTTCATGCCAATAACCACGTCCACTGAGTAGAAACATTTAACCAAAAGCCCAGACAAAATGAGCACCTAGGGAAAAAAGGCCATATGCAGATAATGAAGAACCATAAGACTGGATTACCTGGCATGTCTGTGCCCATAAGAAAACGATATTGTTCTATGGAAGCGGGTAGTTTAGAAGTTCGGCCCGGTTTTTTTGGTGTCGTAGGGGAGGGATTGACCTTTCCAACGCATTCAGTCGTACCAACATGGCCCCACTGATTTGTTTTCGATCGGAGCATAGACATATTTTTTAGGTGAGCCGTATGATAATGATAGCAAAATAACCAATTAAAGTCCTATAGGCATGGTATATAATGAATATGCTGCAGTTATCAAATTGAAGGAATATTTATTGACATTCGTTTCCTATAGGCATGTTGTCTAGTAACACATAGCAGTAGGCATAGGAACAAATAAAGCACTTATGCTCTGATAGCATACAAATTGTGTAAGTGTGTGATTCTCCTAATGGCATGATTTATATTAGTGTACATCGAGATTGAATAGCATACATGGCATGTTGGATAAAATAACAAGTAGATCATACGAACCCTATATGCATAATTTCTACCCTTTCATGCAAACATTAGAGTATATCCGTTTCCCCAATTTCACTAACACCTCAATTTTTTATTACAAAATTATTACAGACCCAATGATGAATGTAATACAAAATATTATACAAGCAATAACAGTAGACCTATAGAAGGCCCAAAAGGAGATATCCAGTATTACCTAGGCCTTCAACGAACTCTTTCTTCACCAATATCATACCCAGATCCCAACAGGGACCTATATTCGTCAACACATCCCAAAACCATAGAGGATCTCAAGCCAAACCAAACAACCACCCATTTACCATATGACCCAAACATTGAATTACATATAAATCACTTTAAACAACCTAGTTTGCAGATTAAATAGATAAAAGGAGGAAAGAACTAAGTGTCAGAGACAGCTCAGGCTAAATGATTCATTGATTATCTAATTATTAATTAGAGATTCTTTTTCTTTTTTCATTTCATTCGATTCATCTATTTCTTTGAATCTAAATAATACAATTGGATTTATTTTTGAAAGTTCTTTTTTCCATTTTTTTAATAAATAGACTACTTTTGATAAGCCATTTTTTCTTTTGAAACTCTTCGAAATAATTACTATTATGTTTTTAAATTAATAAGTTTTAGTATTTACTTTAGAAATAGTTTGAGTGAAGAAAATGGCATTGCACTTAAATTAAAGCATCAGATAAACTACTAATTTGGATATAAAACTTATTAATTTAAAGCATAATAGTAATTTCTTTTATCTAAAACAACTCAATCATCGAAAATCAGTAAAAACCAAAAACATAAATCTTCAAAGTCTCATACTAAAAAGCCAAAGCCAACACAATACAACAAGGAGTACAAAACACATAATAATAAAGTCAACTAGTACATCACGGAAAAAGACAAGAATTAACATATTAAATGAAACAAAATCACCAAAGACAAGAACATAAATAAAGAAATATCAATAGGGCATTCCCGAGGTGTAGCCTCGTAGTCCCAAAATCATAAACAAATTCACAATATTTCATTTTCTTATATCACCGTGGGAGCCTTCACATTTAATATTAAAGAAATCATTTTTTCAGAAATAGCACCTCGTGTTTTAGCTAGCCATATCACATCGCATGACTTCTAGTATTTCCCCCATTAGCCACGCGTTTCAAGCCACCCTTATCTCACTGCATGCGTTTCAACACCCTGACCTTATTTCATCGCATGCGTATCAATATCACAATATTTCACAAATTGCACCTCAAATGCTCAAATATCACAACATGATATAACTTGCACATCAAGTGCTCAAATATTACATCATATTACAAATTGCACATCAAGTGCTAAAAACTTACAAAATTTCACAAATTGCATCTCGAGTGTTCAAATATCACATCATTTCACAAATTGCACCTTAAGTGCTTAAATATTACAACATATCACCAATTTCACATCAGGTGCTCAAATATTACAACTTTCCGCAGAAATCAAAAATACCTTATTTTTCCACAAGAAGAAGCATGCGAATGCGCCTAAAAATCTTAACAAAATACCCGGGAGTGAAAAACTCAACAAAATAATATTTCACAATTTAGCACTTCGCTTCAATATGATTTACGGACTTTATAACTCAATACCAATTTCAATAACATGAACTGAAAAGTAATTCATCAAGAAACAACGCCTTCTTTAATCCAAATTTTTGGCAAACAGATTAATGCCTCCTTTTAAAATGATTTAATAAATTATTTGCATATGAAAAACCCATAATGAAATTATTTCCACGAAATGGCAACTGAAAAAACACATAATTCACATAAAATTGAAGTGGCAATCACACCAAATATCATATAAAAATAACATCTGCAAACAAGGAAAGAGGCATGACAAATAAGGGATTTAATAAGTTCCAATAATTTTCAAATTTAATACTTAAGGGTGTCTACGAATTTTAACCGATATAATTTGCACATATAAACCAAGTAAGTATTCGTCACCTCGCATACATGGTTTTCAATCATACAATTTCCACATAAGACTCAATGTCTAAGGGCAAATTCCCCCACACAAGGTTAGGCAAGATAATTATCTTTTTGAAATTAGGTTGATATTCCAAAATAGTTTTCTTGCTTGAATTGACCTTCGGACGACTCAAATCTATCCAAATTAATTGTATAACTTCATTAAAATTTATCGAAAACAATTCCGACTAATATAAAGTCGACTTAAAATTTTATTCTAAAAACTCAACCAAAAGTCAATGTGGGGCCCGCCTCTCGGAACCCGATATAATATTCACAAAATCCGAATGCCCATTCTGATACGAGTTCAACCAAATCAATTTTATCAAATTCCGATAACGGATCGACCTCCAAATCTTAAATTTTTATTTTTGAAATTTTTTACAAATTTCTCTAATTTCTTCCATTTGATTCACAAATAATTGATGAAAATAACCATGGAATCATGAAGTATAATCACTTTTGGATATAGAAAACTTAACCCAATCCATACGGTGAAAAATCACCTCAAAAATCGCTTCAATCCGAGCTCCATAGCTCCAAATATGTTAAAATGGCTGAAACCCCAAAATATAGCTTCTGCCCACGATGCGACCTACTTCAACTTATTTCAAACTAGAAATTGCAGAGAAAGCTGTAGCACTCGGCTTCAGTAAATCAATTACAACTTTCTGTACAAATGTCCAAATGATGAATGGTTTAACTTTCTAGAAACTAGATACCAACGGCTACAACTTTCATGTGTTGGTCATCTCCCAATTCTTATAGATGGCGAGATATAAGCTCCCAAATTCAGTCCTCCGTAGCAAAAATTTCTTCTTCACGATTTCAAAACTCTTTCCAGACAGCCTGTAGTATATCAACTATAACTTTTTTTACACAATACCAAATCCCAAACAGTTTGCATTTCCAAAAAGTAGATACAAAGGGCTACAACATTTGTTTTTGGATCATCTCCAAATTCTGTCACGACCCAAATCCTAACTAAGGTCGTGATGGTTCCCAATGGCGGGGTTAGGCAAGCCAACACAAATTCCGCTAAGTGTTCATTCTTATTTTGATTAAATAATTTACCATTTACCGAATTTAACAAGTTAAAATGTGACTTCAAAAGACAATAACCCAGTTTCAGATCCAAAAGTAACCTTAAAGACGCGTGAGCCAACATGCAAGTATACATAAATATACAACCCAAAATCCCCAAAGACCTACACGTGCGTGACAGGAACTAGTGTCACGAGTATCACGGGCAATCTAAGTGGATGTACTAAAGACAGAATATGTATATACAATCCCACTGTCTAAAATAAGTAGAGGGGAAAATAAGCAAAAGAACTCCAAGGCGCTGCTGAGGATCGTCAGGAGAAGCAGCTCACCGTGAAGTTAGGTCCGCTATAGTCAATATATAACTCCGGTTTGATAACCAGATGCACCAGCCTCAGAACCTGTACATTTAAGTACAGAAGTGCAGCATGAGTACATAAATAAATATGTACCCAGTGACTATCTCTTCTAATCTCGAAGAAGTAGTGACGAGAGGTTGACTTGACACTCACTAGGGTCCAACAATATAATATATGACAGGATATGATGAAGTACAGTTGACATGTAAGACAGTGAGCAACAAATACGTATTAAGTACAGAAATCCAAGTAGCTACTGAGAATAAACAACAAGGTACACTTTCCTTTTTCCCAGTTACATGTTCAGCCAATTTCAATAAAACAGTACCAAATAGTCATGCACACACAAGGATAAGACAACTTGTCTGAGTCGAAGGAATATCTATTCACTGAATAGTCGTAAAGCTTCCCCCGCTCGCGAATCATACCTACGTCTCGGGTGCTGACACATTTATACCAAATTACCATAAAGTTTCCCACGATCACGAATCATACCTGCGATTCGAGTGCTGACACACTTATACTGAATATCATAAAGATTCCCTAGATCGCTAATCATACCTGCGACTCAAGTGCTGACTCTCATATATACATATACATACCGAATTTATTAATAAGCTCAATATGGGATATACTTGTAACAAGGATTATTCAACCTGGAATTAAAATGCAACTTTCCCTATTTCTACACTAATTCAATGATAATTTTCACGACCCAAAATCCATAGATGGTGATGGCGCCGGACACCACTGTCAGGCAAGCCAAATACTTAAATTAAATGAATACATTCATGTTTTAACATTTTCGAAATCGATGCCTTTTCTTGCACTTCATAATAAAGTAAATAATTTTCTTGAAATAAATATGACAACAAATAAATTTTGTTATTTAATAACAATGATCTAGGATTTCCACTTAAACAATTATCCCAATACATATCCCACAACCCGGTGTCACAAGTACATGAGCTATTTCTAAGAATTTTACAAATATTACAAAGCCTGTCTGAAATACAACTAGACAAGGAAATTTAAAATGAAATAGATACAGTATGAAGATGACTCTGTCAGTTGCGGATCACCTCCGGAAGATGCAGCTCGCCTGAGTCTCCGAATCCTCCACATCTGCTATGTAAGTACCCCGTGCAATAAAATTCACAACAAGTGTAGTATGAGTACAAAAATAACGTGTACTCAGTAAGTCGCCCGCCTAACATCAGAGAGGTAGTGACGAGAGGTCAATTTAGAAACTTACCAAAGGTCCATTTAAGATATATAAGAGTGACACTAAGCATGGTTTTTATCATAGGCAGTTTATAAAACATGATTTAAACATCCTTCAGTTTCTTTCATATTTAACACTTTATCTCTTCATCATATTCACAATTAATCAACATGGTGATTTAATCAGATAACAATAAATCAACGGAAGGAACAACTTCTTCCAAAAAGTGTTTTTAGCAACTTTAAGTCTTTGATATTTCAATCGACAAATTTAAAATTTCAGGCCAATAATCAGGCAAATCTCATAGCAACTACGCAGCAAATATCATGCGCATGCAATGCCGAGGGTCGAACGGCGAGGGCCAAATTTTCCATATTCTAGGTTTCTTCAAAGTTTCACAATTTTCCTACCAATATCATGCTAAAAAATCCATGCAATATCTTGTATTTGACCTTAGAACCAAGTAGAACAACTTACCTCTTGATGCTTGGTGAAATCTCCCTTGAAAGCTCTCCAAAAATCGTCTCAACCCAAAGAAAAATGAGTGAGAAATGGCTCAAATACGATTTTAAAACATTCTGCCCAGGCACGTTTCCGCACCTGCGGTCCAACAGCCGCTCCTGCGGCTCCGCACCTGCGGAAAATCGATCGCAGGTGCGGCTCTGACTCAGCCCAGAAAAAATATCGCTCCTACGATCCTTCTTCGCGCCTGCGATACCGCAGGTGCGACCAAAATCCCGCACTTGCATTCCCTCAGCTCCAGACCCAAAATCTCGCACCTGCGACTCCCTTAGTCGGATCTGCGGCCAAATCATCGCAGGTGCGGTTACACTAGATGACAGCAAATCTTAACTTCTTCAAATTTCAAATCTTGATCCGTTAACCACCCGGAATCCACCCGAGGCCCTCGGGACCCCGCCCAATCATACCAACCTATCCCAAAACAAAACATGGACTTGCTTGAGCCCTCAAATCACATCAAACAACACCAAAATCACGAATCGCACTCAAATCTTATTCTTTAAGAACTTAGACTTTTGGAATCGCATTCCGACCTCTATATCAAAACTTCCACTGCCGGTCGGATTTCCTAAAAACCTTCAAATTTCTATCTTTAGCCAAATGACTCCAAAATGACCTACAGACATCCAAAAACATCCGATCGTGCTCCCAATTCCTGACGCCGAAACCTATTAAATCACGCCCGATTGACCTCAAATTTTGCGCACAAGTCATATTCAACATTACGGACCTGCCCCAACTTTTGGAATCGCATTCCGACCTCTATATCAAAACTTCCACTGCCGGTCGGATTTCCTAAAAACCTTCAAATTTCTATCTTTAGCCAAATGACTCCAAAATGACCTACAGACATCCAAAAACATCCGATCGCACTCCCAATTCCAGAATCACCATACGGAGCTATTACCAGACTTGGAATCCCAAACGGACATCAACCTCACTGATATGCACTTCAAGCCCAAATTCATGAAATCCTTCTAAAATGTTAACTTCCACAATATACGCCGAAACGTTCCCGAGTTATCCAAAACCCGATCCGTACATACACCCAAGACTGAAATCATCATACGAACCTGCCGGAACCTTCAAATCCTGATTCAGAGACCGTTTACTCAAAATTCCAATCTTAGTCGGTTTCTCCAACTTAAGGCTTCTGAAATGATAATTTCCTTTCCAAGTCAATTCTAAACTTCTTGGAATTCAATTATGACCATGCCCATGGGTCATAATACCTGAAACGGATCTGCTCACGTCTTCAAACCGCTGAACGATGCACTAGAGCTCAAAATGATCGGTCGGGTCGTTACATTCTCCCCCACTTAAACCGACTTTCGTCCTCGAACGTGCTAAGAAGTGCTCTGGAGTTACCTTAAATCACTGTTCAACATCCCGAGCACCTGCGTGGGCTACCACAACCTAGTCGAGCACAATAGCTCGATCAAATCTGGACATTTCTTCTATATCCATATAATAAGCTCAGAATTCATTCAAACACTTGAAATTTCTCTAGCTAGGCCTAGTTTCAATATATATAAGCACTGCATCAACTAGCACACGATATACCAGATCATAACTGCATCAACTTACTGGATCGGCACCATGCACCACATAACCCATCGTTTGACCACATCGACGCTCCCGAAACCTTATTAGCCAAGGTCCACCAATGTGATGCTCCTGATGCAAATCATAACAATTATACAGACATCCTGCTATAATGCTGGAGATACAACCACAACGGAGGGAATGGGCAGAAATTCACACTCAACTGCAGAGTTAACAAATCCTTGAATACCTCATCTTGACTAGAATCATCACTTTCCTTATGAACTTGAATGATTGTATTTGTTCTTTAATATACACTTCACATAACCTTATCGTACTGATCCCTGATCCAATAATCTCGTCTCACCTAGTATGAACTGCTCAGACAAGAAATCACCCAAACATGGCCAATAGCCTCACATGATACCACATCGCACCAAGAGACCATAACTCGAACATGATATTAAGAAACGACTCAGGAAGGAACTACTCAGCTCACACAACTAATATGAATTCTTACCATAAAATAGGAGATAAATCACAAGAAAGTAATACATATTAACCCCACTCATTATCACACTGTTGCGGCGTGCAACCCGATCCAAATAACATACCCGTGGCGACGTGCCACCCGATCCACACATAAAATTTACATAAGAAGGTATATATACGGAGCTGATTTGCTCACTATTACAAATTACTGAGTATCGATCACAAGCACGCTAAGTGCATAATACCATCCCGGGGAGACTGATAAAGCCATAGGCTACAAAACTCAAGCACAACTGAGGTGCGATTTATATACATATACTCTGGATCTCAAGAGCTATCATGGTCACATAACATCCCCGCTACGCGGGACCTCAACACATAAGAAATAATCAAGCCGTCTCACAACTAGTACCGCACATTCACCATAACACATAAATTCGGTGAAGACGGAACAACACCTGCTGTTCTAATACCTTCCCATGAAAAGCGCTCCACTGAAAGGAACATGCCTGGCTCATATAGAGCCCATAATCATATTTAAATCCATCCATAAACATTGAGCCACCTTGCCCGCACCAAACTTAGCTATTAGCTTTTACTTGGGTCCATGTTAACCCTACTTTTTCTCATAATACACCAGAACAACCGCCATCACCGAGACTAACACCCCAAAATCTATAATCAACTGAACCGAACGCCCTCCAGGCATAAATTATCAATTAAGCAATATTGTACTTGTTCATACTCAGTCCAAATCTGAATTCCATCAAGTGACTACATGTCACACTTATACAATATTTTCGCGGTCATGCTTCCACGACCTTCCACACAAGGCAACAAGTCTGCACATCCATAACACCAACCACACTAAGGTCGTAAGACACATCAAGAACCCATGACCAGGGTACAAAGCCTCTTTAACCAAATATCAATCTCAGGTGACAGTGAAGATAACACCAGCTTACACTGAACTTTCAAATCACTTTGCCTTGCTCTTCCAAGCTCATGACGTCCTTATAAACATCGGACCTAAATATCGATCCTTACCCCCAGTCACATACTGCTTCCCGCACTTAACATACCAATATGAGGTAGCGCAAGAATTCCATCATAACTTCCGATCCACTAATAGGGTGAACACTTCATCATATAGAAACCTTTTACTTAACTCAATTCGAGAGTACCATCTCATCACACGAGTGAATTCCCATCATCACCCAGGTCGTGCAAATCTTAAGTGGTAGTCTATACCACCATAACCCTTCCGGGATCCGCCTATACCTGACAGGCTGTAGCACTCAAGTGCTCCCACATAAAATCCGTTACGACGGTCGACAAGCCCCGCACACACCGGCATAACCTACATGCATAACTAAATCACATCAAAGGAACCAATCACTGCCGTAATGTGCCATTTCAACCATGGCTAATCAATCTATCTTTTTTTAATCATCAGTAATTTCCTCAGGAACAATAACAACTTCCTTCAGCCCATAGCAAACTCAACCCTCACTCATCCTGGGTGACCTTGATTCACGAGACTATGCTGCCAAAATCCCGCAACTCGTCTCATACCCTCCTGATAATATTTTCTTCAGTCCGGAGTCTATTCATCTCACTCCTCCAATATTATCATGCCTGCTGAAATATATCATAGAACATTCCAACCATCCTCTTCTTTCTCAGAAATTATTCTACAAAAGCTCGATTCTCGACCATATTACTGCCTGAAATCTTTAATTGCCGCATTCTTAACTTTTGAACTCACTACGACCGCTATTAAGAGTCACCCACTCTGACTGGCCCCGAATACAATCAACCCCCAAGGCTCTCCCAAACAGGAACACCTTTTTCATTGAAACACGTGACTGAGTCACTATCCTTACAACTCGCCCATGCCTTAAGAATAAATTCTGAGTCTTCCAAAGCCTAACCCTGATCTGACAGGGCCAACTTTTGCACATATTCATCAAATCCCACGCACAATTACCATTTTGCATAAATTCATCAAATACCATTTAGCTGAAATAACATGCCTACACGCCGACAATCCTCAACCCCATGCGAAGACAATCGTACAACCCAACTGCAGATGGTGGGACTCCCCCACTTATCCCGAAGCTACTCTTTTCACAACTCTAAGCCCTGCTGAGATTCTTCATCCTCTGATAACACGATCTTGCTCAGCCAATCCGCCCAAATCTTCCAAACTCTCTTGCTAGCAACCCCTAAATACTCAAATTCTCTAGCATCATTCACACATTCTAACCCTTACCGACTAGCCACTAGGACCCCTCACAGAACCTGCCAACCCCGCCATTGCTAACCTATCCCCAGAAGACAACCCACATGTGGAAATCACTCGCGGACACCTTCCAACGATACTGAATGCACGCTCTCTGTGACTTCAATACCCCATCCTATGCCCTTCTTCATTTACCAACTTACTAGTCCATCCGCTCCTCATGGACACCCATAGTGCGCGACAAATATCTTCAAATTTCAAGTTGTGCTGCCGCTCGCCCACTTTGAGACTGCTCGACTTCCGCTTCTTACACCTGGCCCCTTAGAAATGGAACCACCGCCTAGCCTCATTCCATGATGATTCTTTGTAGCCCTCAAGCCAGCAGATCACCACGACTTCAAGCTCTCCGAAGATTATCCTTTTCTAGCTTCCTTTGTTATCAACACTTATCTGGTGCTGAACAACCGCACCTCACGATCTCTGCCAACCGTTTTCTTCCATACTTCTTCTAGATACTCTGACCCCACGAAATCGAAGAAACCATGGCACCGACAAACTTGACACATTCCATTCGATCAATGACAACGACTACACGTCATAGGTGCATATCCCATCTCACTTGAAGACACCAAGTCTCACTACCTTATAAATCCCAACCGAGCCATTCATACTCCAAATACCTTCCCTCTGTCGGAACAAAAGCACTAAAACCTTGAAATCACACTCTGAGAAGACCTCCCTTCATACCATCCATCTTCCCCAACATACGGGCAAACGTTCTATCATCAAATCGACACCGCGAGACAATCAATTGCAACCATCATCACTACCTGAGCACAACCTTAAGGCTCCCAGAAACACAGCTACCGAGCTGAAACAACACATTACCTTTTCACAGGGTCATAACAACAACCACGACCATTTACACATGGAAGCATCTCGAATTACATTCGTAGCACCATTTCCATTCCACAAATTCCTAATCAATAGCAAGCGCTTTGCGACACGTAAGATTGAGTAGGAATGAACATAGGCAAAAGCCTCAAAGGAATCAACTCGCACGATGAAGAATCAAGAAGGGAAGTACTCCTAATAGCCCTGTAGCCTCTCGAAGATATGTACATACGTCTCCGTACCGATCCGCAAGACTCTACTAGAATTTCTCATGACTCGTGAGACCTACGGGAACCTAGCGCACTGATACCACGTTGTCACGACCCAAAATCCATAGGTCCTGATGGCGCCGGACACCACTGTCAGGCAAGCCAAATCCTTAAATTAATGAATACATTCATGTTTTAACATTTTGAAACCGATGCCTTTTCTTGCACTTCATAATCAACTAAATAAATTTTCTTGAATTAAATATGACATCAAATAAATTATGTTATTTAAAAACAGTGATCTAAGATTTCCACTTAAACAATTATCCCAATACATATCCCAGAACCCGGTGTCACAAGTACATGAGCTAATTCTAAGAATTTTACAAATATTACAAAGCCTGTCTGAAATACAACTGGACAAGGAAATTTAAAATGAAATAGATACAGTATGAAGGTGACTCTGTCAGCTGCGGATCGCCTCCGAAAGATGTAGCTCGCCTGAGTCTCCAAATCCTCCACATTTTCTATGTAAGTACCCGTGCAATAAAATGCACAGCAAGTGTAGTATGAGTACAAAAACAACGTGTACTCAGTAAGTCGCCTGCCTAACCTCAGAGAGGTAGTAACGAGAGGTGAATTTAGAAACTTACTAAAGGTCCATTTAAGATATCTAAGAGTGACACTAAGCATGGTTTTTATCATAGGCAGTTTATAAAACATGATTTAAACATCCTTCAGTTTCGTTCATATTTAACACTTTTATCTCTTCGTCATATTCACAATTAATCAACATGGTTATTTAATCAGATAACAATAAATCAACGGAAGGAACAACTTCTTCCAAAAAGTGTTTTTAGCAACTTTAAGTCTTTGATATTTCAATCGACAAATATAACACTTCAGGCCAATAATCAGGCAAATCTCATAGCAACTACGCAGCAAATATCATGCGCAAGAAATGCCGAGGGTCGAACGGCGCGGACCAACAATAATAAACTGTGCACTGCCGAGGGGTCGACCGGCTCGAGCCATTGATGCATCTACCTGTCCTGCTCGCGAATCGATCATGCGACGCGGTTAACATAATACGGCTAGCCTGCTCGCGAATCATACATGCGACTCAGGTGCTCATATGAATACATACACAAATACAGGGTCTTCTTGCTCGCGAATCACTCAAGCGACTCAGGCATCCAAAGTTACACATATCCACACAATAAATTCATATTTTATCAAGAAAACCGTTTTTCTTAGGAAAGTGGTAAAATCTTTATTAAAAGAAATATGAAATATAGGTTTTGAAATCTTTGTTTTTAAACTCATTTGTCAAGTTTAAGGGTTTTCCTCAATACCACCTAGTCCAGGTACACATATATTCATAGCGGAGACAAATTCTCTTTTTAGAAGATTAACAATATGAACTCTAGCTTTGTTTTAAAAATTTAATCACGTTTTCGGTCATGTTAGCAGTTTAATGATACATGCATGGTTACAGGTACACACATAAATCATGCTAGTGAGTCCTAGGCTACCCGGGCATGGCATAATAGTAGCTACGCACGGACTCCCGTCACCTCGTGCGTACGTAGCCCCCGAAGATAATAACCTGTATTCAATTAATTCACCTAGGGGTATGATTCACCCTCACGAAGTTAGAAACGAGACTTACCTCGCTCCGAAATTCCAACACCGGCTTCCAAGCCCTTCCGAAGACTCCAACGGACGCACAACGCTCCGAAACTACCACATAAATGACAAAGCCATGAAAATTCATCCTAATACTTACAACAAATTTAGATTAAATACATTCCCAAACCCGCTCAGTGAATTGACAAAAATTCCCTCGGGCCCACGTGCCAGAAAATTCGAAATTCTCGAAGATACATTCTACCCACATCCTTACTAACTCAAATATATAATTTGTTACAATATTCATGCTCAATTCGTGGTTAACAACCCAAATTTTCCATATTCTAGGTTTCTTCAAAGTTTCACAATTTTCCAACCAATTTCATGCTTAAAAATCCATGCAATATCTTGTATTTGACCTTAGAACCAAGTAGAACAACTTACCTCTTGATGCTTGGTGAAATCTCCCTTGAAAGCTCTCCAAAAATCGTCTCAACCCAAAGAAAAATGAGAGATAAATGGCTCAAATCTGATTTTAAAATATTCTGCCCAGGCACGTTTCCGCACCTGCGGTCCAATAGATGCTCCTGCGGCTTCGCACCTGCGGAAAATCTATCGCAGGTGCGGCTGCGAATCAGCCCAGAAAAAATCCCGCTCCTACGATCCTTCTTCGCGCCTACAATACCGCAGGTGCGACCAAAATCCCGCACTTGCGGTCCCTCAGCTCCAGACCCAAAATCT
The DNA here is from genome assembly GCA_005239525.1 of Nicotiana knightiana. NCBI lineage: Eukaryota > Viridiplantae > Streptophyta > Magnoliopsida > Solanales > Solanaceae > Nicotiana > Nicotiana knightiana. The sequence goes on from ML380194.1 coordinate 43,015, forward strand.
CGCACCTGCGACTCCCTTAGTCGCACCTGCGGCATAATCATCACAGGTGCGGTTACACCAGATGACAACAAATCTTAACTTCTTCAAATTTCAAATCTTGATCCGTTAACCACCCCGAATCCACCCGAGGCCCCTGGGACTCCGCCCAATCATACCAACCTGTCCCAAAACAAAATCCAATTCTTTAAGAACTTAGAATTTCAAACTTCTACATCCGACCCCGAAACCTATCAAATCACGCCCGATTGACCTCAAATTTTGCGCACAAGTCATATTCAACATTACGGACCTGCTCAAACTTCCGGAATTGCATTCCGACCTCTATATCAAAACTTCCACTGCCGGTCGAATTTCCTAAAAACCTTCAAATTTCTATCTTTAGCCAAATGACTCCAAAATAACCTACAGACATCCAAATTCACTTCCGATCGCGCTCTAAATTCCAGAATCACCATACGGAGCTATTCCCAGACTTGGAATCCAAAACGTACATCAACCTCACTGATATGCACTTCAAGCCAAAATTCATGAAATCCTTCTAAAATGCTAACTTCCACAATATACGCCGAAACGCTCCCGGGTTATCCAAAACCCGATCCGGACATACACCCAAGTCCGAAATCATCATACAAATCTGCTGAAACCTTCAAATCCTGATTCGGAGATCGTTTACTCAAAATTCAAATCTTTGTTGGTTTCTCTAACTTAAGTCTTCTGAAATTATAATTTCCTTTCCAAATCAATTCTAAACTTCCTGGAATTCAATTCCGACCATTCCCATGGGTCATAATACCTGAAATGGAGCTGCTCACGACTTCAAACCGCTGAATGACGCTTTAGAGCTCAAAAGAATCGGTCGGGTCGTTACAATATTAAGCAACTCAAGGTACGCTAAGGGACATATACGTCTCATAAAATATGCATGTGAGCCCTAAAACTACCCGACACAGCATAATAGTCACTACGTACGGACTCTCGTCACTTTGTACGCATGTAGCCCCCAAAGAAAATACACACAACATATAGAACACCTACGGGGACAATTCCCTCTTACAAGGTTAGAAAGGAGGCTCACCTCGTGTCGAATCTACCCCTCGGACCAAGGATGCGCCCGAACTCCGAACCCTACACCCGACGACTCGCAACTAGCCATATATGGTACAATGATATCAATTCATGCTCAAAGTAGGGGAATTATCCTATTTATTCAATAATTCAACATTCTTGAAGAATTCCCAAATTCTACCCCAGGCCCGCACGCTCGAATTCCGAATACTCTCGAAGGAATCACTCACCCATAGCCTAAGGTTCGTTATTATGAGGTTTCTACTTGAATTCATAGCAATAAATGGGTAATTCACCAATTTCTCAAAAACCCTAAATTTACTACCCAACTCTTCATTTTTCAATGATTTAGTAGGGAGTTTAACTAGTAATTCATGTTTGAAACTAGTGTTAGAGTGGAATTTACTTACCTCTTTAGTAGTTAGGTCGTGGAACCTCTTTCCCCAAGATCCCAAGTCTCTAATGGTGGTGGAAAATGAAAGAAAGTGGTGAAATCCCGTGTTTTAAGGAAACACACTGCTTGGACTACAGGGGTTCCGCACCTGCGGCTCGAGGACCGCACCTGCCGTCTCACACCTGCGAGCTGGGGCTCGCACCTGCGGAACTGGGCGAGTGGGTCTGGGGTTGCAGCTACGGAGGGATGACCACACCAGTGGTTCCGCTCCTGCGGACCTTTGTCCGCACCTGCGAGAAAGGGGGACCTCACCTGGGGTCGCACCTGCGATGCTTGGGACCACAGGAGCGGTCCCGCACCTGGGAATGGGCAATCGCACCTGCGGTCACACTAGAACAGGTGCACCAGCAGCTCTTTTAGCTGGTTTTTAACCCCGTTGGGTGCCTGGGAGGCCCCTAGGCCCACCCTCGCCCTCTCCCAAATATATCAACAAGTCCCAAATCATATATGGACTCTCTCGAGCCTTCGGAACACTCAAAACAACGCTAAAACTCAAAATCACCTACCAAAAACCCCTAAAATCATAACTTAAGAACTTCAAGTTCTTGGATTCTATAACGATGCGCTTGACCGACCTACACCAGTCGGAATGACACCAAATTTTGCAGGCAAGTCATAAATGACATAATGGAACTATCCCTGGTCCCGAAATTCCATTTGGACCTCGATAAGACAAAATCATGTTCCAAACCAATATTCAAACTCAAGGAAATTCCTATTTCTATATTGCGCACCGAAACGCTCCCGGGTCATCAAAACCCCAGTCCGAACATATGCCCAAGTCCGAAACCATCATTCGAAGCTACTTGAACCTTTCGCAACTCGATTCTGAGGTCGTTTACTGATAATGTTGACCGAAGTCAAATTTCGCCAAAAGGGCCAACCTTAAGGAACCAAGTGTCCCTATGGAACTCTATACACTTCCGAATCCCGAACCACCCGACCCCGCAGGTCATAAATCAAAATAATCCGCTACTGGAAGTCTCATTTAGGGGAACGGGGTCCTAATACGCAAAACGACCGGTCGGGTCGTTACAAATTCTTTATAGATTGAGATATATAAGCTTCCAAAGTCCAAATGTGATTGCACAAGTTGTCCAAAAACAGCTTCTGCCAACAGAAATTCCAGCAGCTTCAACAAGGCGCCAAACACTCCGAACCCCATCCGAAACTCATCTGAGCCACTTGGGATCTTGTCCAAATATATTAATAAGTCTCATAACATAACAGACTTTCTCGAGGCCTCAAATCACAACAAGCAACATCAAAACAACAAATCACACCTCAAATCAAATTATAAGTTTATGAATTTTCCAAATTCAATAATTTGCGCCGAAACGTATCAAATCAATCCTGATTTACCTTAAATTTTGCACGTGAGTCTTAAATGAATAATGGAGTTATTTCAATTTATAGAATCGAATTTCGACCCCGATATCAATAAAGTCAACTCCCAATCAAACTTTTAAAAAATCTTCTATTTTCCAACTTTCGCTAAAATGCGTCGAATTGTCCTACGGACTTCCAAATCCAAATCCGAGCATACGCCCAAGTAAGAAATCACCATACAAAGCTATTGGAACCATCAAAATTCCATTCTGGAGTTGTTTTCTCAAAAGTTAAACTCCGGTCACCTCTTTTCATTTAAACTTCAATAATGAGAATTGTTCTTTCAATTAAATTCTGACTCTTCCGAAAACCAAACTCGACTGTACACACAAGGCATAATACCTATTATGAAGTTGCTTGGGAATGGGGTGTAAATTCTTAAAACGATAAGTTGGGTCGTTATAAACAATAACTTTCCAATCTTAAGGTGGACATACAAGTCCCTTTGCACCTTTTGTTGGCCTCTTCGTGGGTTTGTCCTTAAAAGGAACTATAACTTTCCAATATTAAGGTTGTTACGACCCCAACCTAAACTGGTGGTGATGGCGCCTATCATGATACTAGGCTAGCCAATTTACTGAGAATAACATAAAACTCTTCCATTTAATACATAAGTTATCTGATATTTCATGATATTTCCCACTTTTAAGAAGTTCAAAACGATAGAAATGGTCAAAATGTCTAAACAAGGCCCCAACACCTGGAGTCAACCGTCATGAGCATCTAATAAGTGATACAATGTGATACTATTTCATTACTACAAATAAGTCTGGAAATAGATAAAAATGACATAATAGGAAGGGGAAAAGGCATGCTGCAGACGTCGAACAACTACCTCAAAATCCCTAACGAGATCTAAAAAGAGAGTAAATCAGATATCGCTCAGTCCCAGCACCTGAATCTGCACATAAGGTGTGGGGAGTAACGTGAGTATGACAACTCAGTAAGTAACAAATATAAATAAAGACTTGAGTGCAGAGACGAGCATTTTAAAATCATGTAAATCCATGTAATGAGCAGCAGTAGAATAAATACATCAAGTCAGGAATCTACATTCCGAATATTTTCATAAAAATTCCAAAGTTCCATTTAAAATCTCGTATAAAACGTTTGCTCAACATTTTCATTAGAGGCTCAGTGTAAAGGAGAGTGAAAACAGTAATTACATAAAATATCAGCCCCTCGAGCATAGTGACACTCGCAAATAAATCCGTTCGGGCAAGCCTCTCAGTCACTCATGACTCTACTCTCATAAATCAATACTCACATTCAACACTCTCACTCAATAGGTACCATATATAACCACGACGGCGTGCAGCCCGATCCATAATAGTCAACTGCACTCACTGGGGGTGTACAGACTCCGGAGGGGCTCCTACAGCCTAAGCGCTATATCATTGCGGCATGCAGCCTGGTCCAATATCTTGCTGCGGCATGCATCCCAATCCAACATATATACAAATATATATATAACGCTGCGGCATAAAGCCTGATCCATCATTATCCTCACAATCTGGCTCTCGGCCTCACTCAGTCATCACCCTCACAAGCCACCCGAGAAACACATCACAAATCACGGAGACTCGACCCAAATTATTTTTCATTATTAAAAAAAACAAGGTGATAAACAGGAATAAAAAATGAACAGGTATAAATCATGACTGAGTTTATATTTTCTATCAAAACAGTGTAAGAATAGTAGTAAAATACCCCTGAGGGTCCAAACAGGTCGGCACAAGGCCCCAAACATGGCGTACAGCCCAAAATATCGTATCAATCTCTAAAATATGGGATATCATATGATTTCAAATCAAATACGTGGCTTAATAGTCGCTACGGGACGGACCAAGTCACAATATCTACCGGTGCACACCTACACTGTCACGACCTAAAATACTAACTCAGGTCGTGATGGCGCCAAACACCGGAGTCAGGCAAGCCAACACCCGAATAACTAAGGATTTTCACATATTTGATTAAACATCCCAACACGTGCCAAGTTTTAAAGTTCAAAACATTAATTGAAAAAGGTAGTTAGCCGATTTAACCAAAAGCAGTCATAAGGAGGCGTGAGCCAATATATATACAAACCTGTAAACCATAATACCTACCACATGTGTGCCAGGAACTAGTGTCACAAGTCCTATGGGCATACTAACAGAATATATAAAAGATATAATATAACTGTCCCACTGTCTGGAAGAAATAGATGGGAATAACAAAAGAAACCACATGGTGCTGCCGAGGACCGTCAAGAGAAGCAGCTCACCGTGAAGTCAGGTACAGTCTATACTCAGAATCGAGCTCCAGTATGATAACCAGATGCACTAGCCTCAGAACCTGTACAATTAAGTACAGAAGCATAGCATGAGTACATAAACAAATATGTATCCAGTGAGTATCCCGCCTAACCTCGAAGAAGTAGTGACGAGAGGTCGACTTGACTCTCACTAAGGTCTAATAAAATAATTAAACAAGATATAATATCAGTAATAGGCATATGAGGATGATGAAAACAATAAACATTAATGATAACTGTAATTCAAATATATACTGGAAGTAAATAAACAATTATTACTTCATTTTCCTTTTTAAAATATCTGCCCACTCAATATCCATGAAATCATTAACAATTTAGCATGCACATACAGGAGAAGGACAACCGGCCTGAGCCATCATAATAATCATATATGTGCACTGCCGAGGGTCGAACGGCCCGAACCATAATATATCTTCCAATCTCGCCATGGCGTACAGCCTGCTCCCATGTGAGTGGGGGAAATAACACTCCGCTCGCGGAATGTAAATTGCGAAGCGGTCACATGCACAAACAATCCACACAATTTTCTTCATAAATTACTGTTCAGTGAACAATTCCTTTAAAATTCTCAAATTCCATGATCTCAGGGAAGCAAGCCGCATATAACATTAATTCATCAAGCATATAGTTCACTTCAAGGAAAAAAACAACGCATGGTGTAGGCCTAACTACCCGGACATAACAATATCAGCTGCTACGTACGGACTCTCGTCACTTAGGGGGATAGTTCCCTCTTACAAGGTTAGAAAGGACACTCACCTCGTGTCGAACCTACTCTCCGGGTCACGAATGCGCCCGAAACTCCAAACTCGACACCTAAGGACTCGAAAATAGTCAAATGTTATAAAAATATATCAATTTATACTCAAAAGTATGGAATTCTCCTATTTACTTAGTTATTTCACCTTACTTTGAAAAATCCTAAATACACCCCCGGGCCCACATGCTTGGATTCTGGAAATTTTTGAAGGAATCAATTACCCATAACCTACGGATCATGAGTATGTGATTTTTGGATGATTTCATGGCTAATTAACGGGTAATTCCCTAAATTTTCATAAAGCCCTAGGTTACTACCCAAACCCTTGATTTTCACTAATTAGGTAGTTAATTTGACTAGGAATTCATATATTAAACTAACATTAGGGTAGAATTCACTTACCTTTTTAGTAGCTAGGACGTGAAGCTCTTTCTCAAGCTTTCAAGGTCTCTAATGGTGGAAGAAAATGGGGTGAAATGAAATAAACTCGTGTTTTAAAGAACTCACTGCCTACTGTGGTTCCGCACCTGCGGCTCAAGGACCGCACCTGCGGTCTCGCACCTGCGGTCTCGCACCTGCGAGTAAATGCTCGCACCTGCGGTCTCGCACCTGCAAGTAAATGCTCGCACCTGTGGAAATGGAACAAGGAGCCTGGGCTCGCACACGCGGGTCCGCACCTGCGAGAAAGTGCAGCCTCACCTGAAGCCGCACCTGTGAGACTAGGACCGCAGGAGTGATCCCGCACCCGTGACTGGGCAACCGCACCTGCAGTCACACAAGAACAGGTGCACCAGCAATTTCTTCAGCTAGTTTTTGGCCTCGTTTGGTGCCCGAGAGGCACATGGGCCCACCTGAGCCCCCGTCCAAATATACTAACAAGTCCCAAATCATAATACGGAGTCGTTCGAGCCTTCGGAACACCCAAAACAACTCTAAAACTCAAAATCACTCCTCAAAACCCTTAGAATCAAACTTAGGAACTTTAAGTTTCTTGAATTCGCTAACAATGCGCCGAACAGACCTGTACTACTCGGAATGACCCCAAATTTTGCGAGCAAGTCATGAATGACATAACAGAACTATTCCCGATCTCGTAATTCTGTTTGGACCTCAATAACACAAAACACGTCCCAAACCACAATATGAACTTAAGGAAACTCTTATTTCCCTATTGGGCGCTGAAACGCTCCCGGGTCATCCAAAACCCATTCCGAACATACCCCCAAGTTTGAAATCATTATAAGAAGCTACCGGAACCGTCAAAACTCGATTCCAAGGTCATTTACTCAAAATGTTGATCGAAGTCAAACTTGGCCTTAAAGGCGAACCTTAAGGAAGCAAGTGTTCCTATATCAGTTTAAACACTTCCGAATCCCGAACCACCCGTCCCCGCAAGTCATAAATCACAATGAGCCTCTATCATACCTGAAGTGCTGAATAAGTGCGGATATCTGCTCCGCATTTCCTTCTCGGACTCCCAGGTCGCCTCCTCGACTGGTTGGCCCCTCCACTGGACCTTTACGGCAGAAACTCTTTTTGATCTCAACTGGCGATTCTGCTTGTCAATAATAGCAACTGGCTCCTCCTCGTAGACCAACCTCTCATCCAACTGAAAAGTGTTGAAATCAACCACGTGAGAGAAATCGGCGTGGTACCTACGGAGCAAAGATAAATGAAAGAACGAATGAACTCCTGACAAACTGGGAGGTAAAGACTTCTCATAAGAAACCTCCCCAACTCGCCTCAACACCTTGAAGGGACCTATAAACCTCGGGCTCAGCTTGCCCTTCTTTCCGAACATCATAATACCCTGCATCGGCGAGACCTTCAACATGACCTTATCTCCCTCCATAAATGATACATCACGCACCCTCTGATCTGTGTAACTCTTCTGTATGGACTGGGCTGTGTGGAGCCTCTCCTGAATCAACTTCACTTTCTCTAAAGCATCTCTCAGCAGGTCGGTGCCAAATAACTTAGCCTCGCTAGGCTCAAACCACCCGATAGGAGAACATCATCGCTGACCATACAAAGCCTCAAATGGGGCCATCTCGATGCTAGACTGATAACTATTATTGTAAGAAACTCGGCCAAAGGCAAGAACTGGTCCCACAGACCTCCGAAGTCAATCACACATGCCCTGAGCATGTCCTCCAATATCTGAACTGTACACTCCGACTGACCATCAGTCTGTGGGTGAAAGGATGTGCTCAGGTCTATCTGGGTACCCATCTCACTATGCAATGCTCTCCAGAAGTGCGAGGTGAACTGAGGACCTCGATCTTATAAAATGGACACCGGCACACCGTGCAACCGGACTATCTCCCGAATGTATATCTGGGCCAACCTATCAGAAGTATATGTAGTAGCCACTGGAATGAAATATGCCGATTTGGTCAATCTATCCACAATGACCCAAACCGCGTCAACTTTCTGCAAGGTCCGAGGCAACCCAACCACGAAGTCCATAGTGATGCGTTTCCACTTCCACTCAAGAATGGGCATTTGCTGAAGTAGGCCTCTTGGCCTCTGGTGCTCATACTTAACCTGCTGGTAATTAAGACACCTAGCGACATACTCCACAATGTCCTTCTTCATCCGTCTCCACCAATAATGTTGCTTCAAATCACGATACATCTTCGTAGCACTAGGATGAATAGAATACCGAGAACTATATGCCTCTTCTAGAATCATCCCTCCCAGGCCATCGACATTAGGAACACATAGACGGCCCTGAAATCTTAGAACACTATCCTCGCCAATAGTAACCTTCTTGGCACCACCCTGAACCACTGTCTCCCGCAGCTCTGCCAAGTACGGATCTTCAAACTGCCGAGCCTTAATCTCTCCCAATAACGAAGATTGAGCAACCATATGTGCTAAAACTCGGCGAGGCTCTGAAAGGTCTAACCTCACCAGTCGATTAGCCAAGGGCTGAATGTCCAAGTCTAGAGGTCTCTGCTCTACTGCAATATAAGCCAAGCTACCCATACTCTCTACGTTCCTGCTCAAGGCATCTGCTACCACATTTGCGTTGCCCGGGTGATAAAGAATGGTGATATCATAACCCTTCAACAACTCAAGCCATCTGCGCTACCTCAAATTAAGATCCCTCTTCTTGAACAAGTGTTGCAAGCTGTGGTGGTCTGTATAAAGCTCACCTCACACTCATCGGACCATCTGAACGGGGCATTCTTCATAGTAAATCTAGTCAATGGAGCTGCAATAGAAGAGAACCCCTCCACAAATTGGCGATAATAGTCTGCTAGGCCCAAAAAGCTCCTAATCTCTGTTGCTGAAGTAGGACGCGGCCAACTCTGAACTGCCTCAATATTCTGAGGATCAACCTTGATACCCTCTCCGGATACCATATTCCCCAAGAATGCCACGAAATCCAACTAGAACTCACACTTGGATAACTTAGCATATATCTTCTGTTCTCGCAAAGTCTAGAGCACAACCCTCAAATGATGCTCATGCTCCCCCAGGCTACGTGAGTAAATCAAAATTTCATCAATGAAGAAATTGACAAAGGAATCAATATATGACCTGAACACCCTATTCATCAAGTCCATAAATGTTGTTGGGGCATTAGTCAAGCCAAAGGACATCACCAGGAACTCATAATGGCCATATCTCGTACGAAAAGTAGTCTTCGGAACGTCTGAGGCCCGAATATTCAACCGGTGATATCCCGATCTCAAATCAATCTTAGAAAACACCCGAGCACCCTGCAACTGGTCAAACAAATCATCGATCCGCGGCAAAGGATACTTGTTCTTAATGGTGACCTTGTTCAACTGGCGGTAATCAACACACATTCACATGGACCCATCATTCTTCTTTACGAATAGAACTGGAGCACCCCACAACGATACACTCAGGCTAATGAACCCCTTAGCCAACGACTCCTCAAGCTGCTCCTTCGACTCTTTCGGAGCCATACGGTATGGAGGAATAGATATAGGCTGAGTGCCTGGAGGTAATCAATGCAGAAATCAATATCACAATCCGGAGGCATGCCCAGAAGGTCTGAAGGAAATACATCAGCAAACTCTCGAACAACTGGCACTGAATCAATCGTCGGAGACTCGGCAGTGGTGTCCCGTATATAAGAAAGATACGCCAGACAACCCTTCTCGACCATGTGTCGAGCCTTCAGGAATGAAAAAACCCGCTGGCTGCACTAACTGCTACAATAAGCCTCTATCAGACCTGAAGTGCTGAATAAGTGCGGATATCTGCTCTCCGTGTCTTCCTCGGACTCCCAAGTCGCCTCCTGAACTAGTTGGCCCCTCCACTGGACCTTCACGGCAGAAATTCTCTTGGACCACAACTGGCGAACCTTCCTATCAATAATAGCAACTGGCTCCTCCTTGTAGCCCAACTTCTCATCTAACTGAATAGTGTTGAAATCAACCACGTGAGAAAAGTCGGCATGATAACTCCGGAGCATGGATACATGAAAGACCGGATGAACTCCTGATAACCTGGGAGATAAAGCTAGCTCATAAGCAACCTCTCCTATCCGCCTCAACACCTCGAAAGGACCAATAAACCTTGGGCTCAGCTTGCCCTTCATCCCGAATCTCATAATGCCCTTCATCGGCGAGACCTTCAGCATGACCTTATCTCCCACCATAAATGCTACATCACGCGCCCTCTGATCCGCCTAACTCTTCTGCCTGGACTGCGCTATGCGGAGCCTCTCCTGAATTAACTTCACCCTCTCCAGAGCATCTCTCACTAGATCCATGCCATATAACTTAGCCTCACCAGGCTCAAACCACCCGATAGGAGAACGGCACCACCGACCATACAAAGCCTCAAATGGAGCCAACTCGATGCTGGACTGATAACTGTTATTGTACACAAACTCGGCCAAAGGCAATAGCTGGTCCCACTGACGCCCAAAGTCAATCACACACGCCCTGAGCATGTCCTCCAATATCTGAACTGTACGCTCCGACTAGCCATCAGTCTGAGGGTGCAATGCTGTGCTGAGATCTATCTGAGTGCCCATCCCACTTTTAAATGCTCTCCAGAAGTGCAAGGTGAACTGAGGACCTCGATCCGATATAATGAACACCGGCACACCGTGCAACCGGACTATCTCCCGAATGTAGATTTGGGCTAGCCTCTCAGAAGTATAAGTAGTAGCCACAGGAATAAAATGCGCCGATTTGGTCAATCTATCCACAATGACACAAACCGCGTCCACCTTCCGCAAAGTCCGAGGCAACCCAACCACGAAGTCCATAGTGATGCGCTCCCACTTCCACTCCAGAATGGGCATCTGCTGAAACAATCCTCTTGGCCTCTGATGCTCATATTTAAACTGCTGGCAATTAAGGCACCTGGCCACATACTCCACAATGTCCTTCTTCATCCGCCTCCACCAGAAATGCTGCTTCAAATCACGATACATCTTCGTATCACCAGGATGAACAGAACACCGGGAACTGTGTGCCTCTGCTAGAATCCTCTCGCTCTGGCCATCAACATTAGGAACACATACATGGCCCTGAAGTCTCAGAACACCATCCTCTCCCATAGTGATATCCTTGGCCCTACCCCGGACCACTGAATCCCGAAGCTCTGCTAAGCATGGATCATCAAACTGTCGAGCCTTAATCTCTCCCAATAATGAAGACTGAGAAACCACACACGCAAGAACTCGACGAGGCTCCAAAAGATCTAACCTCACTAGGCGATCAACCAAGGACTGAATGTCCAAGGCTAGAGGTCTCTCCTCTGCCGCAATGAAGGCCAAGCTACCCATACTCACTGCCTTTCTGCTCAAGGCATCTGCTACCACATTTGCCTTGCCCGGGTGATAGAGAATGGTGATATCATAGTCCTTCAACAAATCAAGACATCTGCGCTGCCTCAAACTAAGATGCCTCTGCTTGAATAAGTGCTTCAAACTACGGTGGTCGGTATAAACCTCAGAAGACACAACATACAAGTAGTGACTCCAAATCTTCAAGGCATGAACGATCGCCGCCAACTCCAAGTCGTGCACAGAGTAATTTTTTTCATGAACCTTCAGCTGACACAAAGCATAAGCAATAACTCTCCCATCCTGCATCAACACACATCCCTACCCGACGCGTGAAGCGTCGCAATACACAATATACATCCCAAAGCCGGAAGGCAATGTCAGAACTGGTGCTGAGGTCAATGCTAACTTGAGATTCTGAAAGCTCGCCTCACACTTGTCGGACCATCGAAACGGGGCATTCTTCTGAGTCAACCTAGTCAATGGAGCTGCAATAGAAGAGAACCCTTCAACGAACCGACTATAATAACCAGCTAGGCCCAGAAAGCTCCTGATCTCTGTAGCTGAAGTAGGACGCGGCCAACTCGGAACTGCCTCAATCTTCTGAGGATCAACCTTGATACCCTCTCCGGATACCACATGCCCCAGAAATGCCACAGACTCTAACCAGAACCCACACTTGGAGAACTTAGCATATAGCTTCTGCTCTCGCAAGGTCTGAAGCACCCTTCTGAAATGCTGCTCATGCTCACCCAGGCTCCGCGAATAGATCAAAATGTCATCAATGAAGACAATGACGAAGGAATCAATATACGACCTGAACATCCTATTAATAAAATCCATGAATGCTGCTGGGGCATTAGTCAGGCCAAAGGACATCACTAGGAACCCGTAATGGCCATATCTGGTACGAAATGCAGTCTTCGGAATATCTGAGGCCCGAATCTTCAACTGATGATAACCCGACCTCAAATCAATCTTAGAAACATGCGAGCACCCTGCAACTGGTCAAACAAATCATCGATGCACGGTAGAAGATACTTTTTCTTAATGGTCACCCTATTCAACTGGCGGTAATCAATACACATCCGCATAGACCCATCTTTCTTCTCAACAAATAGAACTAGAGCACCCCATGTCGATACACTCGGCCTGATAAACCCCTTAGCTAATAACTCCTCAAGCTGCTCCTTTAACTCCTTAGGAGCCATACGGTATGGAAGAATGGATATAGGCTGAGTATCTGGAATTAACTCAATGTAGAAATCAATATCTCGATCTGGAGGCATGCCTGGGAGGTCTGAAGGAAATACATCAGCAAAATCACGGAAAACTGGCACTGAATCGGTAGTCGGTGCCTCGGCGGTGGTGTCCCGCACATAAGCAAGATAGGCCAGACAACTCTTCTCGACCATATGTCGAGCCTTCATGAATGAAAGAACCCGACTGGCTGCACTAACTGAAGAACCCCTGCACTCCAGCCTAGGCGACTTGGGCATGGCTAAAGTAATTGTCTTGGCATGGAAATCAAGCACGACATGATAAGGAGATAGCCAATCCATTCCTAGAATAACCTCAAAATCAACCATGTCGAGCAATTAAAGGTCAGCTCTGGTCTCGAACCAACAGAAGGTGATCACACAAGACCAATAAACCCGGTCTACCACCACAGAATCGCCCACATGAGTGGACACATGTAAAGGAGATCCCAAGGACTCACGAGAAACATCCAGAAAAGGATAAAATAGTGCTGAAACATATGAATAAGTGGATCCTGGATCAAACAATACTGAAGCCTCTCTACCACATACTGAGATAAAACCTGTGATCACGGCGTCTGAGGCGACTAGATCTGATCTGGCTGGAATATCATAGAATCTGGCTGGAGCACCTGAAGACTGAGCCCCACCGGAGTGAACAGAAGTTGACCGACCCCCTCCTGACTGGTCTCCCCCTCTAGGACGACCCCTGCTAACCTATCCTCCACCCCTAGGTGGCCGGACTACTGGTGCTGAACTCATAGGCTGATAACCCTGTTGCACTGTCTTGCCTCGAAACCTAGGACAAGCCCTCCTCACATGGCCTACATCCTCGCACTCGTAACATCTCATAGGTGGCATATCCTGTTGTCCCGAAGAAGAAAAATCCTGAATGGCTGGAGAGCGATGTGAACCCTCTGGCATAGCACTGAAATAAGAACTGGAGGATCTCTGGCGACTGGAGTAACCACTAGGAGAACTATGAATAGCTGGAGGACGGTAGGAGCACTCTGGCATGGCACTGAACTGGGGCCTAACTGGAACACCTCGGTGAGGTAGTGGAGGTGGTGAATGAGAAGGCCTGCTAGGCTGACCACCCCCAAAGTAACCTCTGCTCCTAGCTGGGGCATCCCTGAAATCTCTTCAGAACCTAGCCCTCTTATCCTGCGGACCCTGCTCCCTGCTCCTCGACCAATAACCATCGATCCTGCGAGCAATCTCCACTACGAGCTGTTAAGGAGTACTCATCTCCACCTCTTGAGCCATGGTGGATCTAATACCTGGATGTAACCCTGCTACAAACCTCCGCTCTTTCAGCATCGGTGGGTAATATTAAGTGCATGGCGTGACAGCTCTGACAATCTGGCCTCATAATCTATCATGGACATATGCCCCTGCTCTAATCGCTCAAACTGACCCCGCATCTCTTCCCTCTCATAGGGTGGAATATATCTGTCCAAGAAGATCTGTGTGAACTGCTCCAAGTGACAGTAGGAGAATCTACTGGCCTGCTGAGAATATAATACTGCCACCACCTGCGAGCTCTGCCCTCTAACTGGAACGTGGTGAAATCCACTCCATGGGACGCTAGGATCCCCATGTTGTGCAGTCTATCCCTGCACTTATCAATGAAGTCCTAGGCATCCTCTCCTCGCTCACCCCCAAAGACTGGAGGGCGCAATCGAGTCCATCTTTCTAACATCTTCTGTTGATTGCCATCCGTAGCTGGTCTGGGCTCCAGTGCTGCTACTACAGGATGGGTACCACCCATGGGTAGTGTACCCGGGGTATGATGTGCTGCTGCTGCCTCTCCTGCGGCTTGGGCAGTAGGGGCGTAGACTCCCCCCCCCCCCCCCCCCCCCCCCCCCCCCCCCGCCTAAGTGACAAGTTCTGCTGGAAATAAACCAGCCTGGGACATGGTGTCCATGAATCTCATCATACGGCCCATAACCTCCTAAAAGCCTGGCGCTGTCATGAAGTCCGCTAGAGCAGGATCTACTGGAGGCACCTCGTCCTGCTCCTCTAAGATGGGATCCTCCGGTGGTGCAACTGGAATAGCTCTAGGAAGCCCTCGTCCCCTACCTCGGGCCGGTGCCCTTCCCTTGCCTCTACCACGACCTCGGGCGGCGGGGATAGCGGCATCTCCCGGATCATGAACATCGGATGCGCGCGTCCTCACAATCTGTGAGAGAATAGAAGAATGAGTTTAAGTACATTACCGATTGCACAATAGAATATGAATAAAAAGAGTTTTCCTAACACCCTGTAGCCTCCTGAAGATAAGTACAGACGTCTCCGTACCGATCTGCAAGACTCTACTAGGTCTGCCCGTGACTCGTGAGACTTACGTGAACCTAAAGCTCCAATACGACGTTGTCACGACCCAAATTCTAACTCAGGTCGTGATGGCGCCCAACGGCGGGGTTAGGCAAGCGAACACAAATTTCGCTAAGTATTCATTCTTATTTTGATTAAATAATTTACCATTTACCGAATTTAACAAGTTAAAATGTGACTTCAAAAGACAATAACCCAATTTCAGATCCAAAAGTAACCATAAAGACACGTGAGCCAACATACAAGTATACATAAATATACAGCCAAAAATCCCCAAACAACTACCACGTGTGTGCCAGGAACTAGTGTCACGAGTATCATGGGCAATCTAAGTAGATGTACTAAAGAGAAAATATGTATATACAATCCCACTATCTGAAATAAGTAGACGGGAA
The DNA here is from genome assembly GCA_005239525.1 of Nicotiana knightiana. Classification (NCBI taxonomy): domain Eukaryota; kingdom Viridiplantae; phylum Streptophyta; class Magnoliopsida; order Solanales; family Solanaceae; genus Nicotiana; species Nicotiana knightiana. Next base: position 58,776 of record ML380194.1, read on the forward strand.
AATAAGCAAAAGAACTCCAAGGCGCTGCTGAGGATCGTCAGGAGAAGCAGCTCACTGTGAAGTCAGGTCCGCTATAGTCAATATCTAGCTCCGGTCTGATAACCAGATGCACCAGCCTCAAAACCTGTACAGTTAAGTACAGAAGTGCAGCATGATATATAAATAAATATGTACCCAGTGAGTATCCCGTCTAATCTTGAAGAAGTAGTGACGAGAGGTTGACTTGACACTCACTAGGGTCCAACAATATAATATATGACAGGATATGATGAGGTACAGTAGACATGTAAGACAGTGAGCAACAAGTACGTATTAAGTACAGAAATCCAAGTAACTACTGAGAATAAACAGCAATATACAGTTTCCTTTTTCCCAATTACATGTTCAACACATATCAATAAAATAGTACCAAATAGTCATGCGCACACAAGGATAAGACAACCGGCCGGAGTCGAAGGAATATCTAATCACTAAATAGTCGTAAAGCTTCCCCCGCTCGCGAATCATACATGCGACTCGGGTGCTGACACATTTATACCAAATTACCATAAAGCTTCTCTCGATCGCGAATCATACCTGCGATTCGAGTGCTGACATATTTATACTGAATATTATAAAGCTTCCTCGATCGCGAACCATACCTACAATTCGAGTGCTGACACACTTATATTGAATATCATAAAGCTTTCCTCGATCGCAAATATACCTACGACTCGAGTGCTGACTCTCATATATACATATACGTAATGAATTTATCAATAAGCTCAGTAAGGGTTATACTTGTAATAAGGATTATTCAACCGGCAATTCAAATGCAACTTTCCCCATTTCTACAATAATTTAATGATAATAAGCAACTCAATGTACGCTAAGGGTACATATACGTCACATAAAACATGCATGTGAGCCCTAAAACTACCCGACACAACATAATAGTCACTACGTACGGACTCTCGTCACTTTGTACGCGCGTAGCATCCAAGGCAAATACACACAACATATAGAACACCTACGAGGACAATTCCCTCTTACAAGGTTAGAAAGGAGACTCACCTCGTGTCAAATCTACCCCTCGAACCAAGGATGTGGCCGAACTCCGAACCCTACACCCGAGGACTCGCAACTAGCCAAATATGGTACAATGATATCAATTCATGCTCAAAGTAGGGGAATTATCCTATTTATTCAATAATTCAACATTCTTGAAGAATTCCCAAATTCAACCCCGGGCCCGCATGCTCGAATTTCGAAAACACTCGAAGGAATCACTCACCCATAGCCTAAGGATCGTTATTATGAGGTTTCTACTTGAATTCATAGCAATAAATGGGTAATTCACCAATTTCTCAAAAACCCTAAATTTACTACCCAACTTTTGATTTTTCAATGGTTTAGTAGGGATTTTAACTAGTAATTCATGTTTGAAACTAGTGTTAGAGTGGAATTTACTTACCTCTTTAGTAGTTAGGTCGTGGAACCTCTTTCCCCAAGCTCCCAAGTCTCTAATGGTGGTGGAAAATGAAAGAAAGTGGTGAAATCCCGTGTTTTAAAGGAAACACACTGCCTGGTCTACAGGGGTTCCGCACCTGCGCCTCGAGGACCGCACCTGCACTCTCACGCCTGCCAGCTGGTACTTGCACATGTGGAACTGGGCGAGTGGTGCTGGGGTCGCACCTGCTGAGGGATGACCGCACCAGTGGTTCCGCTCCTGCAGACCTTTGTCCGCAACTGCGAGAAAGGGGGACCTCACCTAGGGTCGCACCTGCGATGCTTGGGACAGCAGGAGCGGTCCCGCACCTGCGGTCACACCAGAACAGGTGCACCAGCAGCTATTTTAGCTGGTTTTTAGCCCCGTTGGGTGCCCGGGAGGCCCCTGGGCCCACCCGAGCCCGAGCCCAGATATACCAACAAGTCCCAAATCATAATACGGACTCGCACGAGCCTTTGGAACACTCGAAACAACGCTAAAACTCAAAATCACCTACCAAAAACTCCTAAAATCATAACTTAAGAACTTCAAGTTCTTGGATTCTATAACGATGCGCCAGACCGACCTACACTAGTCGGAATGACACCAAATTTTGCAGGCAAGTTATAAATGACATAATGGAACTATTCCCGATATCGGAAATCCATTCGTACTTCAATAACACAAAAACACGTTCCAAACCAAATTTCAAACTCAAGGAAATTCCTATTTCTATATTGGGCGATGAAATGCTCCCGGGTCATCGGAAACCCATTCCCAACATACGCCCAAGTTTGAAATCATCATACGAAGCTATTGGAACCTTTGGAACTCGATTCCAAGGTCGTTTACTGAAAATTTTGACCGAAGTCAAATTTGGCCAAAAGGGCCAACCTCAAGGAACCAAGTGTCCCTATGGCACTCTATACACTTCCGAATCCCGAACCACCCCACCCCGCAGGTCATAAATCAAACTAAGCCGCTACTGGAAGTCTCATTTAGGGGAACAGGGTCCTAATACGCAAAACGACCGGCCGGGTCGTTACAAATTCTTTGTAGATTGAGATATTTAAGCTTCCAAAGTCCCAATGTGATAGCACAAGTTGTCCAAAAACAGCTTCTGCCAACAGAAATTCAAGCAGCTTCAACAAGGCGCCAAACACTTCGAACCCCATCTGAAACTCATCCGAGCCACTTGGGACCTTGTCCAAATTTATCAATAAGTCTCGTAACATAACACAAAACTTCTCGAGGCCTCAAATCACATCAAGCAATATCAAAACTACGAATCGCACCTCGAAAGGAAATATAAGTTTATGAATTTTCCAAATTCTATATTTTGCGCCGAAACGTATCAAATCAATCCTAATTGACCTTAAATTTTGCACGCGAGTCGTAAATGACATAATGAAGTTGTTTCAATTTATAGAATCAAATTTTGACCCCGATATCAATAAAGTAAACTCCCAGTCAAACTTTCCAAAATACTCTATTTTCCAACTTTCACTAAAATGCGTCGAATTGTCTTACGGACTTCCAAATCCAAATCTGAGCATACGGCCAAGTAAGAAATCACCATAAGAAGCTATTGGAATCATCAAAATTCCATTCTGGAGGTGTTTTCTCAAAAGTCAAACTCCGGTCAACTCTTTTCATTTAAGCTTCAAAAATGAGAATTGTTCTTTCAATTAAATTATGAATCTTCCGAAAACCAAACTCGACCGTACACACAAGTCATAATACCTATTACGAAGTTTCTTGGGAATGGGGCACAAATTCTTAAAATGCTAAGTTGGGTCGTTATAAACTATAACTTTCCAATCTTAAGGTGGACATATAAGTCCCTTTGCACCTTAAGTTGGACTCTTCGTGGGTTTGTCCTTAAAAGGAACTATAACTTTCCAATATTAAGGTTGTCATGACCCCAACCTAAACTGGTCGTGATGGCGCCTATCATGATACTAGGCTAGCCAATTTACTGAGAATAACATAAAAGGTTTCCATTTAATACATAAGTTATCTGATATTTCATGATAATTCCCACTTTTAAGTAGTTTAAAATGATAGAAATGGTCAAAATGTCTAAACACAGCCCAAACACCTGGAGTCAATCGTCATGAGCATCTAATAAGTGATACAATGCGATACTATTTCATTACTACGAATAAGTCTGGAAATAGATAAAAATGACATAATAGGAAGGGGAAAGGGCACGTTGCGGACACCGAACAACTACCTCAAAATCCCTGAACAAGCTCCAAAAAGAGAGTAAATCAGTTATTGCTCAGTCCCAGCACCTGAATCTGCACACAAGGTGTAGGGAGTAACGTGAGTACGCCAACTTAGTAAGTAAAAATTATAACTAAAGACTTGAGTGCAGAGACGAGCATTTTAAAATCATGTAAATCCATGTAATGAGCAGCAGTAGAATAAATACATCACGTCAGGAATCTACATTCCGAATATTTTCATAAAAATTCCAAAGTTCCATTTGAAATCTCGTATAAAACATTTGCTCAACATTTTCATTATAAGCTCAGTGTAAAGGAGAGTGAAAACAGTAATTAAAAAAAATTTATCAGACCCTCGAGCACAGTGACACTCGCAAATAAAGCTTCTCGGGCAAGCCTCTCAGTCACTCATGACTCTACTCTCATAATTCAATACTCACAGTCAGCACTCTCACTCAATAGGTACCATATATAATATCTGCGGCGTGCAGCCCGATCCATAATAGTCTACTGCGCTCACTGTGGTGTATAGACTCCGGAGGGGCTCCTATAGTCCAAGCGCTAAATCGCTGCAGCGTGTAGCCCAATCTAATATCTTGCTGCGGTGTGCAGCCCGATCCAACATATGTCATTGTGGCGTGCAGCCTGATCCAACATATGTACAAATATATATATATATATATAATGTTGCGGCGTAAAGCCCGATTCCTCATTATCCTCACAATCTGGCTCTCAGCGGCACTCAGTCATCACCCTCACAAGCCACTCGAGAAACATATCACAAATCACGGGGACTCGGCCCAAATTATCTTTCATTATTTAAAAAAATAGGGTGATAAACAGGAATAAAAAATAAACAGGTATAAATCATGATTGAGTTTATATTTTCTATCAAAACAGTGTGAGAATAGTAGTAAAATACCCCTGAACAGGTCGGCACAAGGCCCCAAACATGGCGTACAACCCAAAATATAGTATCAATCTCTAAAATACGGGATATCATATGATTTCAAATCAAATACGCGGCTTAATAGTTGCTACGGGACGGACCAAGTCCCAATGAGTGTCCCGCCTAACCTCGAAGAAGTAGTGACAAGAGGTCGACTTGACACTCACTAAGGTCCAACAAAATAATTAAACAATATAATATCAGTAATAGGCATATGAGGATGATGAAAACAGTAAACAATAATGATAACTGTAATTCAAATAAATACTGGAAGTAAATAAACAATTATTACTTCATTTTCCTTTTTAAAATATCTGCCCACTCAATATCCATGAAAATTATTAACAATTTAGAATGCGCATACAGGATGAGGACAACCTACCTGAGCCATCATAATAATCATATATGTGCACTACCGAGGGTCGAACGGACCGAACCATAATATATCTTTCAATCTCGCCATGGCATACGACCCGCTCCCTTGAGAGTGGGGGAAATAACACTCCGCTCGCGGAATGTAAATTGCGAAGCTGTCACATGCACAACAATCCACACAATATTCTTCATAAATTACTTTTCAGTGAACAATTCCTTTTAAATTCTCAAATTCCATGATCTCAGGGAAACAAGCCACATATACCATTAATTCATCAAGCATATTCAAGGAAAAACACAAGGCATGGTGTAGGCCTAACTACCCGGACATAACAATAATAGACGCTACGTACGGACTCTCGTCACTTTGTGCGTACGTAGCCCCCACAAACATTAGCACATAGTCATTTAAATCACCTAGGGGGACAGTTCCCTCTTACAAGGTTAGAAAGGAGACTCACCTTGTGTCGAACCTACTCTTTGAGTCAAGAACGCGCCCGAAACTCTAAACTCGGCACCCAAGGACTCAAAACTAGCCAAATGTTATACAAATATATCAATTTATACTCAAAAGTATGGAATTCTCCTATTTACTTAGTTATTTCACCTTACTTTGAAAAATCCTAAAATACACCCCCAGGCCCACATGCTCGGATTCCGGAAATTTTCGAAGGAATCAATTACCCATAACCTAAGGATCATTAATATGTGAGTTTTGTATGATTTCATGGCTAATTAACGGGTAATTCCCTAAATTTTCATAAAGCCCTAGGTTACTACCCAAAACCTTGATTTTCACTAATGAGGTAGTTGATTTGACTAGGAATTCATGCATTAAACTAACATTAGGGTAGAATTCACTTACCTTTTTAGTAGCTAGGTCGTGGAGCTCTTTCCCAAGCTTTCAAGGTCTTTAATGGTGGAAGAAAATGGGGTGAAATGAAATAAACCCGTGTTTTAAAGAACTAACTGCCTACTGTGGTTCCGCACCTGCTGTCTCGCACCTGCGAGTAAATGCTCGCACCTGCGGAAATGGGACAAGGGGCCTGGGCTAGCACCTGCGGAGAGGTACTCGCACCTGCAGCTCCTCCTGCAGATATTATCCGTACCTGCGAGAAATGGGCAGCCTCACCTGAAGATGCACCTGCGAGGATGGGACTGTAGGAGCGATCCCGCACCTGCGACTAGGCAACTGCACCTGCTTTCACACCAGAACAGGTGCACCAGCAATTGCTTCAGCTGTTTTTGGCCTCGTTTGGTACCCGAGAGGCACCTGAGCCCACCTGAGCCCTCGTCCAAATATACTAACAAGTCCCAAATCATAATATGGACTCGCTCGAGCCTTCGGAACACCCAAAACTACGCTAAAACTCAAAATCACACCTCAAAAACACTAGAATCAAACTTAGGAACTTTAAGTTTCTTAATTCGCTGACAATGCGCCGAATTGACCTATACTACTCGGAATGACCCCAAATTTTGCGAGCAAGTCATGAATGACATAATGGAACTATTCCCGGTCTCCGAATTCCATTTGGACCTCGATAACACAAAACATGTCCCATACCACAATATGAACTTAAGGAAACTCTTAATTCGCTATTGGGCGCTGAAACGCTCCTGGGTCATCCAAAACCCATTCCGAACATGCGCCCAAGTCAAAAATCATCATACGAAGCTACCGGAACCGTCAAAACTCGATTCCGAGGCGGTTTACCCAAAATGTTGACCGAAGTCAAACTTGGACTTAAAGGCCAACCTTAAGGAACCAAGTGTTCCTATATCACTCTAAACACTTCCGAATCCCGAACCACCTGTCCCCGTAAGTCATAAATCACAATAAGCCTCTATGGGAAGTTTCTTTTAGGGGAACAGGGTCCGACAATGCAAAATGACTGGTCGGGTCGTTACATTCTCCACCTCTTAAACAAACGTTCGTCTTCCAACGGGTCTAGAATCATTCCTGAAGTGCTGAATAAATGCGAATATCTGCTCCGCATGTCCTCCTTGGACTCCCAGGTCGCCTCCTCAACTGGTTGGCCCCTCCACTGGACCTTTGCGACAGAAACTTTTTTGGATCTCAACTGGCGATTCTGCTTGTCAATAATAGCAACTGGCTTCTCCTCGTAGCCCAACCTCTCATCTAACTGAATAATGTTGAAATAAACCACGTGAGAGAAGTCGGCGTGGTACCTCCGGAGCATGGATAAATGAAAGATCGGATGAACTCCTGACAAACTGGGAGGTAAAGCTAGCTCATAAGCAACCTCCCCAACTCGCCTCAACACCTCGAAGGGACCTATAAACCTTGGGCTCAGCTTGCCCTTCTTTCCAAACCTCATAATACCCTTCATCGGTGAGACCTTCAACAGGACCTTATCTCCCTCCATAAACGATACATCGCGTGCCCTCTGATCTGCGTAACTCTTCTATCTGGACTGTGCTGTGCGGAGCCTCTCCTGATTCCACTTCACTTTCTCTAAAGCATCTCTCACCAGGTCGGTGCCATATAACTTAGCCTCGCCAGGCTCAAACCACCCGATAGGAGAACGACATCGCTGACCATACAAAGCCTCAAATGGGGACATCTCGAGGCTAGACTAATAACTATTATTGTAAGCAACTCGACCAAAGGCAAGAACTGGTCCCACTGACCTCCGAAGTCAATCACACATGCCCTGAGCATGTCCTCCAATATCTAAACTGTACACTCCGACTGACCATCAGTCTGAGGGTGAAATGATGTGCTCAGATCTATCTGGGTACCCATCGCACTATGCAATGCTCTTCAAAAGTGCGAGGTGAACTAAGGACCTCGATCTGATAAAATAGACACCGGCACACCGTGCAACCGGACTATCTCCCGAATGTAGATCTGGGCTGACCTCTCAGAAGTATATGTAGTAGCCGCTGGAATGAAATGCGCCGATTTGGTCAATCTATCCACAATTACCCAAACCACGTCAACTTTCCACAAGGTCCGAGGCAACCCAACCACGAAGTCCATAGTGATGCGTTCCCACTTCCACTCAAGAATGGGCATCTACTGAAGTAGGCCTCCTGAACTCTGGTGCTCATACTTAACCTGTTGGTAATTAAGAAACCTAGCCACATACTCCACAATGTCCTTTTTCATCCGTCTCCACCATTAATGTTGCTTCAAATCACGATACATCTTCGTAGCACCAGGATGAACAGAATACCGAGAACTGTGTGCCTCTTCTAGAATCATCCCTCTTAGGAAATCGACATTAGGAACACATAAACGACCCTGAAGTCTCAGAACACCATCCTCTCCAATAGTAACCTCCTTGGCACCACCCTGAACCACTGTCTCCTGGAGCTTTGTCAAGTACGGATCATCAAACTGCCGAGCCTTAATCTCTCCCAATAACGAAGACTGAGCAAGCACATGTGCTAAAACTCGGGCAGGCTCTGAAAGGTCTAACCTCACTAGGCGATTAGCCAAGGACTGAATATCCAAGGCTAGAGGTCTCTCCTCTGCTTCAATATAAGCCAAGCTACCCATACTCTCTGGCTTCCTGCTCAAGGCATCTGCTACCACATTTGCCTTGCCCGGGATGGTAAAGAATGGTGATATCATAACCCTTCAACAACTCAAGCCTTCTGCGCTGCCTCAAATTAAGATACCTCTTCTTGAACAAGTACTGCGGTGGTCTGTATAAACCTCACAGGATACCCCATACAAGTAGTGCCTCCAAATCTTAAGAGCATGAACAATCACTGCCAACTCTAAATCGTGCACATAGTAATTCTTCTCATGCACCTTCAGCTGGCGTGAAGCATAAGCAATAAATCTCCCTTCCTTCATCAACACACATCCCAAACCAACGCGTGAAGCGTCACAATACACTCTATACATCCCAGAATTGGAAGGCAATACCATAACTGGTGTTGAGGTATATGCTGTCTTGAGCTTCTGAAAGATCGCCTCACACTCGTCAGACCATCTGAACGGGGCATTCTTCTGAGTCAATCTAGTCAATGGAGCTGCAATAGAAGAGAACCCCTCCACAAAACGACGATAATAGCTTGCTAGGCCCAAAAAGCTCCTGATCTCTGTAGCTGATGTAGGACGCGACCAACTCTGAACTGCCTCAATCTTCTGAGGATCAACCTCGATACCCTCACCGGATACCACATGCCCCAAGAATGCCACAGAATCCAACCAGAACTCACACTTGGAGAACTTAGCATATAGCTTCTGTTCTTGCAAAGTCTGGAGCACAACCCTCAAATGCTGCTCGTGCTCCCCCAGCCTACGTGAATAAATCAAAATGTCATTAATGAAGACAATGACAAAGGAATCAATATACGGTCTAAACACCCTATTCATCAAGTCCATAAATGTTGCTGGGGCATTAGTCAAGCCAAATGACATCACTAGGAACTCATAATGGCCATATCTCGTACGAAAATCAGTCTTCGGAACGTCTGAGGCCCGAATCTTCAACTGGTGATATCCCGATCTCAAATCAATATTAGAAAACACCCGAGAACCCTACAACTAGTCAAATAAATCATCGATGCGTGACAAAGGATACTTGTTCTTAATGGTGACCTTGTTCAACTGGCGGTAATCAATACACATCCGCATGGACCCATCCTTCTTCTTCACGAATAGAACTAGAGCATTCCACAGTGATACACTCGTTCTAATGAACCCCTTAGCCAACAACTCCTCAAGCTGCTCCTTCAACTCCTTCAACTCCTCCAAATCTTTCGGAGCCATACAGTACAGAGGAATAGATATAGGTTGGGTGCTTGGAGCTAAATCAATGCAGAAATCAATATCTTAATCCGGAGGCATGCCCTAAAGGTCTGAAGGAAATACATCAGCAAACTCTCAAACAACTGGCACTGAATCAATCGTCGGAGACTCGGCGGTGGTGTCCCGTACATAAGCAAGATACGCAGACAACCCTTCTCGACCATGTGTTGAGCCTTCAGGAAACAACCCGGCTGGCTGCATTAACTGAGGAAGCTCTCCACTCAAGCCTAGATGACTCAGGCATGGCTGTAACTTTCTTGGCATGGAAATCTAGCACGCATGGTGAGGAGATAGACAATCCATGCCCAGAATAACCTTAAAATCAACCATGTCGAGCAATAGAAGGTCTGCTCGGGTTTCGAACACACAGAAGGTGACTACACAAGACTGATAAATCCGGTCTACCACCACAGAATCGCCCACAAGAGTGGACACATATATAGGAGAACCTAAAGACTCACGAGGAACATCCAAAAAATGAGCAAATAATGCTGAAACATATAAATAAGTGGATCCTTGATCAAATAACACTGATGCCTCTCTACCACATACAGAAATAAAACTTGTAATCACGGCATTTGAGGCCACTACATCTGATCTGGCCGGAATAGCATAGAATCTAGCTGGATCACCGGAAGACCGAGCTCTGCCAGAATGAACAGGGGCTGGCTGACCTCCCCCTGATTGGCCTCCACCTCTATGACGACCCCTGACGACCTGTCCTCCACCTCTAGGTGGCCTAATAGTTGGTGCTGGACCCATAGGCTGATAACCCTGCTGCACTGCTTTGCCCCGAAACCTGGGATAATTCTTCTTCATATGACCTGGATCCCCACACTCATAACAAACTCCAGGTATCATAGCCTGCTTCCCCGAAGAGGAACCCTGAATGGCCGGAGAGCTTTGTGTACTCTCTGACATAGCACTGAAGTAAGGACTAGGGGATCTCGGATGATTGGAATAACCACTGGGTGAACTCTGAATGGATGGAGGGCGGTAGGAACACTCTGGCATGGCGCTGAAATGAGGCCTCGCTGGAACACTTCGGGGAGGTGGTGGGGGTGCTGAATATGGAGGCCTGCTGGGCTGACCTCTACCAAACTGACCTCTGCCCTTAACTGGGGCACCTCTGAAATCTCCGGAGAATCTGGCTCTCTTGTTCTGCTGACCCTGCTCTCTGCCTCTCGATCGATAGACCTCAATCTGACGAGTTATCTCGACCACTAGATGATAGGGAGTCCCTATTTCCACCTCTCGAGCCATGTTGTTCCTAATACCTTAGTGAAACCCAGCTACAAATATCCGCACTCTCTCGGCATCAGTAGGTAATATCATGAGTGCGTGGCGAGACAACTCTGAAAATCTAGCCTCATAATCTTTCACTAACATTTGTCCCTGCTCTAGCTGCTCAAACTGACACCGCAGCTCTTCCCTCTTCGAGGGTGGGATATATCTGTCTAGAAACATCTGAGTGAACTACTCCCAAGTGATAGGAGGAGAATCTGCTAGCCTGCTGACAATATAGGACTGTCACCATCTGCGAGCTCTGCCCTCTAACTGGAAGGTAGTGAAGTCCATACCATGGGACCCTAATATCCTCATATTATGCAGCATGTCCCTGCACCTGTCAACAAAATCCTGGGCACCCTCGCCTCACTCACCCCCGAAGACTGGAGGGTGAAATCGAGTCCATGTATCCAATAACTTCTGTGGATCACCGTCTGCAGCTGGTTTTGGCTCAAGTGCTGCTGCTACAGGCTGGACCCCACCCACGGGCAGTGTACCCGGGGTAAAATGTAATGTTGCTGCCTGACCTGCAGCCTAGGCGATAGGAGTCTGGGCCCCCCCCTTCCCGCCTGAGATGTGTTAGGATCTGCTGGAAATAAACCAGCCTGGGACATAGTGTGCATAAACTGCATCATATGGCCCATGATCTCCTGGAAGCCTGGTGCCGTCATAAATTCCACTAGAGTAGGATTTGCTAGGGGCACCTCACCCTGATCCTCTGTAGTAGGATCCTCTGGTGGTGGTGCAACTGGAATAGCTCTGGGACGCCCTCGTCCCCTACCTCGGGCCAGAGCCCTCCCTCGGCCTTTGCCACGGCCTCGGACAACGGGGGTAGCGGCACCTCCCGGGTCTGGAACATCGGATAAACACGTCCTCACGATCTGTGAGAGAATAGAAGAATGAGATTTAGTAAACCATCGACTGCACGATAGAATAAAAATAAGGAGAGGGTTCCTAACACCCTATAGCCTCCAAAAGATAAGTACAGACGTCTCCGTACCGATCCACAAGATTCTACTAGGTTTGCCCTTGACTTGTGAGACCTACGTGAACCTAGAGCTCTGATACCATATTGTCATGACCCAAAATCTTAACTCAGGTTGTGATGGCGCCCAACACCAGAGTCAAGCAAGCCAACACCGGAATAACTAAAGATTTTCACATATTTGATTATACATCCAAACACGTGCCAAGTTTTAAAGTTCAAAACATTAATTTAAAAAGATAAACATCCAAACTCGAGTTTGCTGGGTTTCCCAGAGGATTTCCCAAAATGAGCATTCGGGCTCATCCCTCCCTTCACGGTCGCATTCCTGTTAGCCATAGGGTTTTCTTGCTCGCCCGTAACTCCTCTGTTGGCATTGGTTCATTTTCGGTATGGCTACTGAGGATTTGATTCAATACAGTGGATGAGGAAAATCCAGCAAGCTTAAACAAGATAGAAAGTAGGAAGACAGAAGGTGGGTAGTGAGGAAGAAATCCAATAGCCTGTTCACGATTCAACTTCCTATTCAAGTGAATCAGCCTGGAGCGAGCCAGGTCTGGGATCTTTCTCACTGTCATGTAGCCGTTACTTTGCATTTTTTTTGGTTGATTCATGTGTTATTTGGCCATTTTCTGCTAATAGTTATGTAATCCTTCATTTGAGATCTTCATCAAATATGAATTTGAGGTTTTTGATTTGTTCCTGTTATATTTATGAGCAGATTTTGTGTATTGAGAGTGCTAGTCTATAGATTCGTCCATATCTGTGCTCTCTTTGATATCGGAATTCATTTATTTGCTCAAGTTGAAAGTTAAGCTGAAATGGCCCATTAATCATGTTTGAGTTCATTTGAACATCGATTTTTATAATGGATGAATACTGAGATTTTAAATTACTGGAAAGATGTTCAAGATTTAACAATATTATCTCTTTAAATCTCACATGTTAAATGTTTGGAATTATGTTGAATTTCCTGGACTCTTCAGATCTTGATTTCTGTTTCCCTAAGGTGTGCTTTGTATTGATTTGAGTGAAATAATGGGGTAATTTGAGTTATCGTCTTCGTCAGGTTAATCTCTCAAATACATGCTTGATTGGTCTAAGTGAAGCTCATGAAATTGGTTTTAAATTACTGAAAGTCCATCTCTTGATTTCTATGTTAAAAGTGAGGGTTCATGTAAGATCTGCTGCGCCATTTTGCCTATTAGAGTTGTTTATCTTTATTAAGGCTTTGATTCCCCTTTGTATGTTTTCTGAATAGATTATGTAAAGTAATTGGGTCTTTGGTATTCAAATAAGTACATAGACTATTAAGTTACTTGGTTAGGCTAAAATCAAAACATTAGGCTCAATACAAATGAGTTATCCAATCTTACACTTCTCCCGCAATTACTGCTCCATAAATTCCCAGCCTTATAAACAACCTCCATTTTTAGAAACAATTAAACATCATAGTTTCTTTATACACGTAATCAAATCATCGTGACCACAGTCATGATTACATGATCTACACTCGGGTGTGGCAACTCATGCCTCCGACTCTAACTCAAAACAATAATAAAATCACATGTTGTAATTGCGGGTGCATTTCATGTGGCACAGTTATAACGTGTCCAAAAACAAACAAGTGCAGGTCATCGTGACTTGTTCCAAGATAAATCTATAAATACTAAAAGCAGTTAATGTTTAGAAAGGCTAAATGCACAATAGGCTAAAATATGTAAATAATTAGATAATTAGGCCAAATATTAATAGTTAAGCAACCGTTCTAGAACCATGGAACTCGGGAATGCCTAACACATTCTCTCGGGTTAACAGAATTCCTTACTCGGATTTCTGGTCGCAGACAAATCAAAACAGAGTCAAAAATTCCTCGGTTTGGGATTTTCAAAAAAAATAAAACGGTGTCCCAGATCATCGTCAAAAATCCAGGTGGCGACTCTGAAATAATAATAAATCCCAAATTCGAATAATGTCACTTTAATCAAAAAACTCCTTTATCCCACCCCTATCGGGAAAAAGGAGGTGTGACAGCTCTGGCGACTCTGCTGGGGAATCGAACCCAGAATCTCTGGTTCAGGATTCATGAATTCAAGCTTAGAACAGCTGTTATATTTTGCTTTCATTATTACCGGATTTTTACATGTTTAAACCTAATGTGCTAAATGCCGCTTTTTTTACCGCTTTGATATTATCTGAACGATATATAAATTGTGTTGAAAGCCCCTTCTCTCTGAGTCTTCTAAATCATCTGGGAAGTGTGCACTTCGTGTGACTTCTTTCCTGTTAGTCATCAAAATTTTAGAATGAGGTACGGACAAGTTGCAAAGCTGGTGAAGCTTCTGTATTCCCAGTACGCTGCCCCGACCTCGGCTCGAGCTGTCCGCTCGGGTAAGCCTGGTCTAGAACAAAATCCTAGGATTCAAACTTAGAATAACATAACCTCATTCCGGATCCCTAGGAAGTGTTTTTTTTGCATCACGTGCATTTGACTTAAGGGACTCAACACAGGGGTTGGGTCCGTCTAGGACAGGTTAACCCAAAATAAAAAACCATCCTGACGCATCTTACGTGCTACTTGGCATCTGTTTGTTTCGGCATGCATGTTGACCGGTTTTTAGAATAGGAAAGAAAATAAAAAAATTAAAACAAAGAGTGAGAGGTAGGTATTCGAAATCTGAAACTCTGTAAAAAAAAAAGGAAATAAATTAATGTCCTCAAAAGTCATGTTTCCCCGGTTCCGTCACAACTGACCGAACTACGCGGGTCTGATTCTCACCTGATGTGAGATATGTAGGCAAACCTCATTGGTTCTGACCGCAATTTTAAAAAATCCAAAAAAAAAATATTTTCCATTATTTCCTTCTTTAGGAATATTTTTGTAGGGAATTTCAAACAAATAATAATAATAAATAAAAACAAACAAAATATTTTATTTTTATAAGTTTTTCTTTCAAAAAGTAAAAGAAAAATAAACCAAATAAAAAGATTTTTTTTCTACCACTTAAGAATTCTTTTTCCTATAATTTCGTTTCATAAAAACAAAAAGGTAGAATCAACCGGAAGGAGCTCAGTTGGTTTTGTGCTTAGAAATTAAGATGGTGATCTAGTATATGGATGTGGGAAAGAGGTGAAAGAAACAAATTCAGAAGCAAAATCTGTAGATCATCATGCTCAAATCCATGTGGAGGAGAGCATGATGAGATCAGTTTTTACTAACAGTTTTCTCTTTTTGCAGGTACAGATCAAGTCTCTTTGCTTATATCTTTAATGACCTCTCTATTGGTGGTATTAATGCCTTGCACTCATTCCAATGGGAGGAAGTTAAGGGTAGGCAAAATTATCAGCTCGAGGAGGAACATAATAGAAGGCTGCCTAGGGAAACGCAGCACTAGTTGCTGCTTGCCTCTGCGTGTGGATATACACTTTGTGAGCGAACGTCTGGTCATATTGTGATTGATTCCAATGGTGAGAAACTAAGATTGGATTTCTTGGGACTGAATGAGTTTGACAGTGTGCGTAAAAGAATGTTTGTGGTTATAAGATTCCCGAACAATGCTGTAAAAGTTTTGGTCAAAGGGGCTGATACTTCGATGTTAAGCAATTCAAGGAACGATCACAAAAGCCATGCTGACATACAGAATGCCACTCTTAACCATTTGAATGAGTACTCATGTGAAGGTTTGCAGACCCTGGTTGTTGCTGCAAGGGATCTCACGGGGCAAGAACTGGAAGGTGAAGCTGCGTTGGTTCCTGTTGACAAAGCTGGAAATGACCAACTACGTTTGATTCACAAAGCGTAGCTGATGCACAAAAAATTGATGATCAAGCTGTGCAAATTTAGAAGGAGACGACTGGGCAGTGCAGTTTGATCACGATGCAGCTTTAAGCTCTAAATGAAAAAAGTTCCCAGGCACTGCAAAACAACAACATGGTTCAAGGAAAATAGGTGGTCGAACAAGTCCATCGCCAAGCAAAAATAGCACTCCAGTCCGTTCTAATCTGGTCATCACTTGAGACGTGGTTGTTGCAAAGGCTGGCTCGCCGGCCATGGCCATGGCTGGATGTTTTGTTGGGCCTATGTTCAACATGTTTTTTTGGGCTTGGACCAACTTTTGTTATACAAACAACAGATGTATATCCAGAAGCTTATGAACTTAATTTTCATTAGTTACAGGTGCGGGGGCAAATGCTTTTGATGGAACTTCTGGAGATCAAGTCATTGCAGCCAATGTGGCCAAAGAATGTTTACTAGCGGACTCAAAAACTGCTCACACTTAGGAGCTACTGCTTATTACTTGATGGGTGATCATAGGAGCTCTGGAAGATGCTTGGAAAAGGCAGGAAAAATCGAGCCTAACTGCTTAGCAACAAGATATGCAGTTGGAGTTCACCGCATCAGGCTGCAACGTCACGTCGTAAGGACTGCGCATATGCCTGGTCAAATCTTGGTATTTCACTGGGGTGGCAATATGTTATTGTAGTTTTATCATCATCATCTTCAAGTGTTAGTTAAAATACAGGGGGTCAAGTTGAAGGTTGTCAAAAGTTTATTTTGAGATGCTTTAGTAACACTAGTTAACATGAAGTGGATCAGTCTTTTGAACTCATGAAACATGGCACTTTAATCTACTATTCTATGTTCGTAAAATGTTCAATAGTGTGGTTTGATTTGGATCTTATGCGTGCTTACTTTACGAATTTGAATATGGTCTCACACTTTTGAATGCTACTATGGCTGCTATGGTCTCACACTTTTGAATGCACTTTAATCTACTGTTCTTGGAAAGTAGAATACTGATGTTGGCTGCTGGAATCAATGGTTTCTTGTGTTCACAATTTCACCTCTAATTGTGTGGTGATATAGATAGGTCTGATGAATTGCCAGAATTTTGTACTGGTGATAAAATTCTGAGGTTCACCAGCGTGAATTAGCAGTGGTTTTCCTGTTATGTTCTCTTAGAATCTCTTATCAGCTGGTGGGAGTTAAAATGGGCTGCTTGTGTTCAAATGACTTTTTTTAGGGTACATTGGGTCTCTTCGCTAGTTGGTCCAGTTAAACATAATTTGAGAAAACAACTGGACATTCAATGGCAACCAAAGTGGGAAATGGAAAGTGAGATATGACTTATGATACTACTGATGGACATGTAACTTGTTTCACTGAGACGGTTATAATGCAAGAAAGTAGAAAATCATCACAATCCATCCTTTTGACATGGTATCATTGCAAAAAGACATTACCTAATAGGATTTGCTTTTGAGTATTGTCTCCAGTGATAATTACCCAATTCAATTCAAAGTCGACACTTATGAATTTAGATTTCTCATGCGTGCTTTAGCGTTGGCTCGAATAGTGTGAAGTTGAAGCTAATATGTATGAGGTCAGGAGCTACGTTTCTGCACTTCATTCTGCAGCTAAGTTATATTGTTGTTATTATTTAGCATCAAATCCACGTTTAGAGGTGCTTTATTCTAGAAGTTCTTATTTGTTCCAAAAAAAAAAAAAAAAAAAAAGCGAAAATCCAAAAATATTTTCTTGCTTCTTTAGAAGTCTTTCTTTCAAACATTTCAAGAAAAACCAATTCAAAGAAAAAGAGCCAAAAGTATTTTTTCTCCTTCTAATGCCTTTCCTTCAGCAAATTCAAAAAAAATGTGTGTCCGAGTTTTATAAAAGTAAATGAAAAAAAAAACAAAGTTGGTTTATTCAATCCATTCTCAATCTTTCCGAACTATGCAAGATCTGATTCATGTGGCGTCACGATACGTAGGCAATCCCCATCGGATTCGATCATAGCCATAATTAAATTGAGTGAAAAATAAGTAAGAAAAAAAAAAGAAAAATTGAGCAAAAAAAAAAATAAAGAAAAGAGTGAAAAGAAAGTGAAAAAAGAGAGAATAAAAAAGAGTGACAGAAATAACAAAGAAAAACAAATAGCGAAAATAACAAAACGAAATAGAGATATGAAAAAAAAAAAAGAGAAAGAAGGAGAGATAAAATGGAAAGGGACATTTAAAGGACGGGATGAAGCATGCAACCGTTCAAACACATGTTAGAAGCGTTTAACCGTTAGGTCCATTGCATGCGAACATGTGATTTCCTATATGTTGAATGTCTCAAAACTAACAAGGTTGTTTGGTGTGCAAATTAGCCAGGTTTTGGTGGTTGGTTTTGTGGGTTGTCTAGCCTCTCATCCTTCACAAGATCCAAGGGCACAGATGGCCTTCGCAAGCGATCTACCAATCATCGGTCCCGTGGATAGCCTGACATCGGCTATACTGCAGCCAGAATCAGCAACTACTGAAGAAAATAATATGTTGCATCACCGCATGTTGGAGATGTGGGACGCATGGTCTAACGGTAGGGAACCGCCAAGTGTAATCCCTGGTTTTCCTGAGATGATTCTTAGTACAGCTTGGCTGCCCAACATCCTTGTGCCCAACCCACTCATCCCATGTGGGCACCCTCTAATGCTGCCTAATGGCCCCAGAATGGCTTTTGTTGATCACCCCCAGGCGCTGGATTCAAAGGCACAAGTAGTATTGTTCGTTGCACAACGAGTCTCAACTAGTGCACATCCAACAGTGCCCAGGCCAAAATTATACCCTCAGCACCCGCGATATAAGTCTCCCATGGGTCAGCAAAGAATAATGAGAAACCCCGAGCAGGAAAAAATGGCTCGGAGGATGAGAAGCATAAAGCAAAGATTAAAAAACATTCAAGGTTTGAGTGGTCAGAGAGTCTCTCCTACTCCGATTTGTGCATGTTTCCAAATGTTCACCTGCCGGTTGGTTTCAAGATGCCAAAGTTTGGAAAATATAACGGGCACGGAGACCCGATAGCTCACTTAAAACGATATTGTAACCAGTTGAGGGATGTTGGTGGAAAAAAATGAGTTACTAATGGCCTATTCGGAGAAATCCTCACCAGAATCGTTGTTGAATGGTATGTGAGTAAAGAAATTACTCATTGGCATGTGTGGGACGATATGGCCCAAGACTTTGTCCGTCAGTTCCAATATAATGTGGACATTGCTCCCGACAAGAATTCTTTGTCCAATTTGAAAAAGAAAACTGTGGAAAGTTTTCGTGAATATGCTGTCAAATGGCATGAGCAAGCTGCCAGGGTAAAGCCTCCAATGGATGAGGCAGAAATGGTTACGGTCTTCCTACAGGCCCAAGAGGCAGACTACTTCCAGAACATGATGTCCGTTACGGGTAGACCGTTTGCTGAAGCTATCAAAATTGGGGAGATGGTCGAATATGGTTTGGAAACAGGCCGAATCTTGAGTCAAGCTACTTTTAAGGCTGCATCAGAAGCCGTTCAGAACGGGTCAGGGGGGTTTGTTGAACAGAAACGAGGGAGAAGAGGGAGCCATGATGACTTCGAGCTCGAAGGGGGCCCGCAGGGCATTCAACCAATCATGCATGCTTCCTAACGTCCCACAACACTATTATCCCTATCAAGATTATGCTGCATATGACATGGCACCGCCTCCCTATGCAGTGATGAACGCGCAATCTTATACGCGACCACAACATTATACCCGAAACTGAGCTCTACCTCCAAGAAATGCCCATCCTTACCAAGCTCCATATAATACCCAACCAAATGTTCCCCAATACAATCCTCGCCCAAGAGATCCTTTAAAAACGAATCAGTTCACCTCTATTGGTGAATCATACTCTAGCTTGTTCCAAAAATTGGTCAAGATAGGTATGTTGCAGCCAGTGGCCCCAAACCGGCCGAACCCCGTGTCCCCCTCGCACCGAGCTGATGCTAGATGTGAATACCACTCTGGAGTCGTGGGGCATGACACTGAAGATTGTTGGACTCTCAAAAAAGCAGTGGAAAATCTCATTGAGGTCCAGGCAATGGTTCTTAGGGATGAATAATACTCCAATATGATGAATAACCCCCTGTCTGCTCACACTGGGCCGGTAGTCTGAATGATTTGTAAAGATGAAGAATTTGATCTGGCACTAAAGGCCATTGCAGCCATTGCTGAGATATAAGAAAAGCCAAAAAACGGTCGCCAAGCCTGAAAGTTCCTCCATCAGATGGGAGTCTCGGTAGCCAGTCTTGCTATCCTTTCTGCGTCCGGATTATCTCAGGGTGTGATCCGGATGTTTTACTTTATTGTCTTACTTTCTGATGTAAACCCTTCTATCTTTAAACTCCAAAATAAAAAAAAAAAAAATCAAATGGAATTAATATTTCATTTTTTAAGAATGTCTCTTTTCTTAATCTTGTCTCTTTTTTTATTCTACTTTCAGTTCTGTTTAAATGCAGATTTCAATAACATGACATGCATGCGGACTTCATGCCCGGATCTTAAAACGCTGTCAGACTCCGAAATGATGAATCGAGAGTCAGAATGCAAATGAAGTTAGATAAACTAAATAAAACAATTGGGATAACCAAAGGAAAATTGGTTCAGATCGGAAAAGGTCCATACATTACTACAAGAGTACTTCCAAAAGAATGTGTTTGTACTTGGGGAACATCGAAGAAAATGTCCCTGAAACAACTCACAACGCAGGTGCAGTCAGAAGGTACTATATTTGATCCTTCATATAGCAATAAATGTTCTCCAATTGGGATGACGAAGGCTTTCATTCTCTCTACCCAAACGCCATTAGCCCTTTTGCAAACCCTTTGAGTCGGTTACTCTTCTTTGATTACCCTCTTTGGAACCCGAAAGTGTTATTGGAAAAAAAATTTTGGTTTATTGAAAAATGAAAAAAAGAAGAAAAAGAAAGAGGAAAAAGAAAAAAAAAATAAATAAAAGGAGAACAAGTAAAGCAAAAGAAAGAGAAAACAAAACAAAAACAAAAAAAACAGAGGAAAAACAAAACAAAAATCAAAACAAAAACCAAAACAAAAACAAAAATGTTTCCCTGAACTACGTTCGACTTGATTCCGAAAGGATACGTATGCAGCCTCTCCCTGGGGTTCAGTCACACCATAATAAAATTCTACATTTCCCCAAGAGTTTAAGCTGAGGCAAATGTTATGTCCAGCGACGTTTTCACATAAAAGGTTCCAAATTTGTAATTCAATACAAATTCTTTTCACCAAAACCCTGTTCAAGTCCTTCTGATCAATCGACAAAGATGTCTAAAGTTGGAGAATACAGTGTCGGATCTGGTGCAAGCAAATAAGAGAAATAAAATGAGAGAGTCTTATCGGTGAAAACCCACACAGGCACCGTGAGGCGACTGTAAGCAGAGAAATTAAAAATGAGAGAGTCTTGTTAGTGAAAACTCGCAAATAGCACTACAAGGTGATGGTGAGAAGAGAAATGAGAGAGGTTAGTTGGTGAAAACCCGCAAAGGGCGCCACTGATAAAAAATGATAATGGTTCACTGACACGGACACAGTCCGGGAAAGGTTTCTCAATCTCAAGGTTATAGTTGTGATGAATTTCTGAGAGTCAGACGGTTTACACGGATTAGGCATCCAGTCTAGAAGGCATGTCATGTTCATTGAAGTCCGCATGCACTCCAGATAAGTTTTTATTTCCTTTCCCCGAAAGGGACACCTCTTTTTTAAATTCATCGTCTATTCTGTCATTTATTTTTATTTGAATCCCTTTCGGTCTAACTCTATTATGAGACTAAGGCAAAGAAAGGATGGAAAGACCGATTTACAGGGCTCTCATTTGACACGGGCTAATATCCAAAAGGCACCCAGCCTCGTTAGAGGCATCGAGTCAATCACGACTGGCCATAGCGGCCGATGCTTCAAACACAAAACCCTTGAAAGGAGAAAATCTAATTGAAGTGCCTATAAAGACGAATGAAGTTAAAAAGTTGAGTCCCACGTGGCTAACCATGTCGGCAAGGTCTGAAAAGGAAAAATACTCCAAATTCCCTAAGGCTAAAGTTGGAGGAAAAGTCAGAAATGAAAGGCCAATAAAGGCGAAGTAAAGTTGAAAAGGTTAAGTCCCACACGACTAACCGTTGCAGCAGAATTTGAGGGGCCAAAACTTCCCCCCCGATACTCTGGAAATCCAAAAGAAAAGCAAGTGAAAGGCCTACAAAGGCAAAATAAAATATCGGGTCCCACGTGACCGATCGCCCATGGTAAAATCTGGAAAGCCAATGTCCCCGGGATTAGAGATGAAACCCAATCCCCAGCAAGCAAGCAAGCAAACAGTTGAGATCTTCGTCAAAGAGGCTGAGATCGAGCAGCTTGAAATAATCAAGGCCGCAAAACCAACCACCGTTCCAAACTAACAAATTGTTCTTTGTTTGAAAATAGGAAACAGGAGCAAAAGCAACCATGTAGAAAGCAGGTGCAACCAAAACGAGTTGCGCAAGAGCTAGAAGGAGCTCTGCAGCATTGGCTCCAAAGAAAGGGAAGTTTCCTCCAAAAATCTTTTCCCGCATGCCTAAAAAAAAGAAAAAAAAGAGAGAGAAGAATTGAAGTTGAAAATAACTCAAAGTAGTATGAGGCCTCCAATCCCCAACTACACCTTTTCCTGACGTGAGTGTACACGCTCCCTAATCGATGCCAATTAAGGGAATACATTCCCTAATTGATATTTTGCTTTTCCAGTTAAGGGTATACATTCCCTAAATGATGTTTTGCTTTTCCAATTAAGGGTATACATTCCCTAATTTATGTTTTGCTTTTCAAGTTAAGGGTATACATTCCCTAACTGATGTTTTGCTTTTCCAATTAAGGGCATACATTCCTTAATTGATATTTTTCTTTTCCAATTGAGGGTATACATTCCCTAATTGATTTTCTTTTCCCGACATGGGTGTACACGCTCCATAGTCGATGCTAATTAAGGGTATACATTCCCTAATTGATGTTTTTCTTTTCCAGTTAAGGGTATACATTACCTAACTGATGCTTTGTTTTTCCAATTAAGGGTATACATTCCCTAATTGATGTTTTTCTTTTCCAGTTAAGGGTATACATTCCCTAACTGATGCTTTGCTTTTCCAATTAAGGGTATAAATTCCCTAATTGATGTTTTCTTTTCCAATTAAGGGTACACATTCCCTAACTGATGCTTTGCTTTTCCAATTAAGGGTATACATTCCCTAATTGATGTTTTTCTTTTCCAGTTAAGGGTATACATTCCCTAACTGATGTTTTGCTTTTCCAATTAAGGGTATATATTCCCTAGTTGATGTTTTTCTTCTCCGGTTAAGGGAATACATTCCTTAACTGATGCTTTGCTTTGCCAGTTAAGGGTATACATTCCCTAACTGATGTTTTGCTTTGCCAATTAAGGGTATACATTCCCTAATTGATGTTTTTCTTTTCCAATTAAGGGTATACATTCCCTAATTGATTTTCTTTTCTCGACATGGGTGTACACGCGCCCTAGTCGATGCCAATTAAGGGTATACATTCCCTAATTGATGTTTTGCTTTTCCAATTAAGGGTATATGTTGGTCCAAAATGCACACGCAAGTATACGTGGTCGTAGCAAGTAATATAATGTTAAATCGAATGTCGAACCCACAAGGACGTGCGTAACCTACTTGCTGAATCACTCTAATTTTTATTTAATCAAGCCAACATAAAATCCAGGAATGTAACTATTTTATACTACGATTCTATGAAATAACTAATTATCAAATGACAAGAATATTGTTGTGTATTCAGTAGAGACAAGTATTCCAGGGTTGTGATCAATTCACCACTCATATTGCATTCTAATTAACTCTCCCTTCCCTATAATTCACTCATGGTTGCTAATTAATCGATAATTGCTCTCATAGCCTTCTCTCGAAGCACTACTCGCCTATTCTCAACAGATTAACGCCTATATTTTTATGAAATTAATCTATTAGAACGCACTAAGATTACAATGTTTAATTAAGCACGGTGACTATGTATATTCCTATCCTAACCACAAATCCGCTGTCCTAAAGGGTTAAGATCGCGTTCAGTTCAATTCTTCTCTAATCTATATACGGCTTTCCCAAGCATAACATAGATAGTATATAGAACCTAACTGCTGGCCAGACAATTAAGCAATTAAACGCAGAATTGAAGAAACAACCATATATTGAGTGAACTATAATCAAGGTTAAATTAATGTCGAATAACAATATTCATGGCTAAACCACAACCCCAGAACAATGGGTGTTTAGCCACTCATACTAGAATCAAACAATTTCATAAGTGTTGCATCAATGGAAAATACTAGAATAAGATGAAGAAAACTGATAATCCTTTGCTTCCTAACGATCCCGTGTGTATCTTCTCTCAAAAAATGGAATTCTCCTTTCAAAGTTGTGTTTTTTGGTCTATTTATATGTTTGGGACTAACCCTAAACGTGTAGGAGACTTCTATTCAAACCGGGAAACACTTAAAACCTTCAAAACTCGGATTTGACCGGACCAGGGACCAGGCTTTATGGCCCAAACACCGGGATAAAACCTGGACAGGCCTGGCGTTAGGGCTCCAACGCCCACCAAACGCCTGGTCATGCCAGGCTTTATAGCCCAAACGCCCAGCTATAGCTGGTATGACCAGGATTTATAGCTCAAATGCCTGGCTATAGCCCGGGTCACTCCTTTTCGACTCTTGAGCGTATTTTTGACGTTTATGCATCCAATTAGCTCGGCTTCCATCTACAATTCACCTACACATGAAATAGACACCATTATGCACATACGACGTGTATTTTTATCATTAACGCACATAAAATGTAAGGTACATAATGCGTTATACCATGAATTCTATCCACGCATCAACACCCCACAGTTAGACTCTTGCTCGCCCTCGAGCAATGGGACAATCTACTACCCTTTAACACGTACATATTTCATTATCAAGGAGTATTTTACTTTTTAATCACAGACCCTACCCCTTAACTATGATCAATACCGGCAACCAAGTATGAACATACAAAATTTCGCTTTCTTCCCCTTCTTTAAACATGCCCAAGTATAACAATTTAATCAATCATACCAACAACCTAATTGCAACTACCCAACCTCAAGAATCAACTTGCAACTACTAATTCCTCTCAATTCACGCACCTACCCAACAAGAAAGTTACAACATTACCAATCGTTCATGAGATCATGTGCCCTCACCAACAACAAAAAAGCGAATATAACTAGTCCACACATTCAAATATGCTTTTGGACATTATTTAAGGACATCACACAATTGAACAATTTCACTCACTCTCACAAAGAATTCATATGCATCCCATGGTCGTACCATAAGCTTGCCCGTAGTGTAGATCTCCACTAATTCAAGTTAGCCAAATCTAGGATCAATTAGGACTTTGAAGGCTGTAATGTAGGCTACGGGACGGGTAGGATATATTTAGGAATAGTGACTAACCCTCCTAATACTTTAATACACTACCTTCACAAATCAACACATATTCTTCTCAACCAATCTCTTGCCACAATTCATATTAAACATAGCCCTTTTTCAATTAAGCACTTCTATATTTTCAATAGCACATTAATAGAAATTTGGAGGTGTGTATATTTTTGTACATACTTTTACTATCAATTTTTTTCTTTATTTCCTACACACACTCCATACTTGAAGATTCAATGGCTAGTGAATTCTGAATACAATTTTTAGTGCCCTAACAGGCCTTTCCATGGCTCCACTCAATAGTTAGTCCCCACTATCCCACCATACTTCTTTTAGCGACTAAGTGCCTTAGGAGGAAAAGGTGCAAAAATATCAATTTAAGAACAAAAAAGGGGTACGGCTTGTAATGTGGGTACCAAAGAAAAGGTAAAACGGCTCAAAGGGGCTAGCAATGGAAATTTTTAATTCTTGTGTGACAAGCACATCCATGATCAAGCAAGAAAATGCCTATGTCATCTCCTAGACTAGCATGACCTACAATTTCGCTTCGATTAACACACGGGGCAAGTTCTAGACTACACAGGATAGCATAGAAAATCACTAAACCTCACTCACACATTGCACATGACTCAATCACAACGGTTTTATT
Organism: Nicotiana knightiana; assembly: GCA_005239525.1. Lineage (NCBI taxonomy): Eukaryota > Viridiplantae > Streptophyta > Magnoliopsida > Solanales > Solanaceae > Nicotiana > Nicotiana knightiana. The sequence continues at coordinate 84,828 of ML380194.1, forward strand.
CAACTCTCAAGTCAAGCAAGCACACAAAATTGAGAGAATTAAGCAATATTACACTATGTAGCATACAAGTCAAACAACTGAGCTAAGGCGTCACAAATTAGGCTATTTATTTTTCTCAGGCATCACATGTCAACCCAAATATAAGGGAAAGCAGA
>ML380194.1:102694-151998 GCA_005239525.1 Nicotiana knightiana
ATTGGGTCAAATGCCAAAATCAGTGAGAGAGTAGATGTACATGATGCAGCTATTAAAAATATTGATGTACAGTTGGGCGAGATATCTATGGCAGTGAACAATGGTCCTCCTGGAACTTTACCTATAGATACTCAGGTAAATCCTGCGGACCAGGGCCCAAGGCAGCTGATGGCAGTGACTCTCCGTAGTGGCAGGGACATAGACTTGGAACTAGAAAGAGCTCGTGAAAGCAGGCAGGCTGATACACTGGTACCCATACCGGCTGAACTTGATGATTCAACAAACTTGACCAAGGTAACAGTGCAACCTACTGAAGAAGAACCCAGTGCACAGAGTGAGACTGAAAAAGAAGTGGAGATNTCACTGGGAAAAAGAGACCGCCAGCTCCATTCCTTCAGAGGCTGGCTAAATACCAAAAGGATGAATAGTACAAGAAGTTCTTGGACATGCTAAAACAAATACAAGTAAATATCCCATTGATTGATGCGTTGAAAGAAATGCCTGGGTACACTAAAATGATGAAGGACTTGATGTCCAGAAAAGTTGATTTCCAAGATCTGGCTACTGTCACCCTTACTCAGACTTGTATTGCAGTGGTGACGCGCCCTATTGCTGAAAAGTTGTCTGACTTAGAGAGTTTTACAATTCCTTGTACCATTGGCAACTTAGCTTTCGCCAAAGCTCTATGTGACTTGGGGGCCAGCATTAATCTGATGCCGCTGGCCATATATAAAAGACTGGGGATTGGTAGAGCTAGACCCACCTCCATGTTGCTGCAACTTGCTGATAGGACGGTAAAGAGACCGTCGGGTATTCTGGATGATGTATTGGTGCAAGTGGGGAATTTTGTATTCCCTGCTGATTTTGTGATATTAGCCAGCAAAGTGGATGCGGAAATTCCCATAATCCTGGGAAGGCCATTTTTGGCCACAGGCAGAGCCCTTATTGATTGTGAGACTGGTGAACTTAAGATGAGGCTCAATGATGAAGAAATCACTTTCAACGTGCAGAAGTCTATGAGGCGACCTAGTAAGTTCACCAACTGCTCTCTTATTGATGCTGTGAATGTGATCCAAGAAAAAGATGATGCATCCTTGATTGTTGGGGACCCTGTGATGAATGTTTCATGAATCTAGATGATATGAACGGTGAAGAACTAGCAGATTGGGTGTTAGCACTTGAGGAAAAAGAGGTATGGCAAAAGGCTCTCGAGTTTGAGTCACTATACGTAGAGGAAAGAGAGAACCCGCCGGCCAATCCATCTATTGAAGAACCACCCAGGTGGAACTGAAATCGGAGGATACTGATGTGGTAGAAAAGATACTAGAGTTAACCAAGGACATCGATGATACTTACTTTGTTGAATCTAGTGTCATTATTGCTGAGGATGTTGGTACACACTCCAACCATTTTTTCACATTGTGTTTGGATGATGATATGAAAATAGAGTTATCCGAACCACCTGAAGAGTTGAGGGATAAAAAACAAGTTGCCTACATTCTGGAATTCTTCCTGCTAGAAAGTAGGGAGTACACATTTCGTCAAAAGGCCAAGAAGCACAGATTATTACATTGTTGTAATGGGCCAGGCAGATTCGTTCTACCACCCCATGAGCATGATCATAGAGCAGAATCAAAAATTGGGGTCCAATTCATAAGTTCAAAGTTGAGGCATAAAGTGATTAAAGCATTTTCTCAAAGGAGCATGAAAGCGAGACCAATGGAAATGAGGTCGACGCTATTGAACCAGGGAGTTTCTTACACCTTACTTTTATTTCGTGTTTTGTCTATATGTGATCCACTGAGGACATTGCATGATTTAAGTGTGGGGTGTTGTACATATTTGTTGTGATTTGTTGTGTGCGTTCTTATTAGTAGTTTTAGATTTTCTTGTTTTTTTTTGTAAGTAGAGTAAAGCAAAAAAACTTTATTAGAAATATGTGGACTCTTCCTGACGATGGATCTCCTAGACATTTTTCTTGAAGGAAGTAAGTCTAGAGAAAATATCCAAAAAGATTTTTGTTTTAGGTAGTGTAGTAATTCCCCCTTGGTTTTTCTTTGGACCACGGTTCTTTCCAAGGTTTTTTAATTGAACCGGGTGTAGGTAGTTTTTAATTTTTAGGAGTAGGAATCACATGGTTGAGGGCTTAATAGTAGAAATATCTCGAAACGTGCAAATGCCTTGAGAATAGTCAATACTTTGGTTGTGACGCTTAGGCTCAATTTTTGACTCCAGGATAAATACCAAATCATGGATTCTTAAATTTACTTAACTGCTTTGACTGGAGTGTCGTGATAGACCCAATCCTGAGTGAGTTATGTGCCAAGTGTGTGTGAGATTTGTATGTTATTCTGTGCATTGCGTTTGATGTCTAGAACTTACCCCGTGTGTGTGCAAAGCGAAATAGAAGTTTTGTTCAGTCTTGGAAGTGATATAGGCATTTCTTTCTAAGCCAGCTATATATATTTTACCCACCTAATCATTATGTATCGCAGTTAACCCCGTTGAGCATATAATCATGTTTCTTTGGCAGCCACATTACAATCCATATCCCTTTGTTTGAATCGATCATATGTTTGAACCTTGTTACCTCTCGTAAGCACTAGAAATGTTATGACATATGAAAAAGTTAAAGTGTGGGGTGGTAGGTTGGTTTTTGAGGGGAATAATTGAAATAAGGAGAAAGGTGCAGTGTTTTGAAAAGTAAGAGTCACTTGAAGAAAAAAAAAGAGAAAAAGAAGAAAATAAATAAATAAATAAATAAATAAATAGTTGCATTGTTGTGAAAGGAAAATATATATGTGGTGACTCTTGATGTAACTGTGCTTAAGGAAGTATGGGGTAATAACATTGTTGTGAAGGTGGAGTTTGGCTTATTATAAGTTTGAGGTTGAACGCTGAAGTATATGTATTAAAGTGCTTAGGGAGGTGTAGTCACTCTTATATCCAAATGTATCCTACCCGTCCCGAAGCCTACATTACAACCAAATAAAGTCCTACTTGATCCTAGACTGAATGAGCTCGATTAGGAGAGTAGTACACTACGGGCAAGCCTATGGTGCATCTTTTGTGGCATATGAATGTTATTTCTGAGAGTGAGTGAATTCTTTCTATCTTAAGTTCCTATGTTTTTAAATTTCATTGTGTNGAGAGTAGTACACTACGGGAAAGCCTATGATGCATCTTTTGTGGCATATGAATATTATTTCTGAGAGCGAGTGAATTCTTTCTATCTTGAGTTCCTAAGTGTTCTTAAAAATTTTATTGTGTGGGGAACTAGCTCTTTGATTTGGTGAGGGCACATGATTCATGAAGAAAAGGTAATGTTGTTGACCTCTACGTTAGAGTAGTGAGTGGATTGTGAATAAAGCATGGTATATGTGAGTCGACTATTGAGGCGAGGATGTCACACCTCTGTGATTGAAATGTTTTAAAAATTCTTGGTATAACGTGTTAAGGGATTTGCTTAATAACTTGGGTACATGAGTGGAGTTTGATTGCTCGAGGACGAGCAAATGTTTAAGTGTGGGGTATTGATGCGTGGCTAGAATTCATAGTTTAATATGTTATATGCCTTACATTTTATGTGTGTTAATGATAAAAATACACTTTTTATGTGCATAACGGAGTCTATTTCATGTGTAGGTGAATTGGAGATGGAAGCCGAGCTAAATGGATGCAAATACATCGAAAATACGCTCAAGAGGCGAAAAGGAAACACCCGGGTGTTAGCCGGGCGTTTGTCCCCTAAAGCCAGGCTGACCCTGGCGTTAGTGGGGTGTTTGACCCCTAAAGCCAGACTGACCCTGGCGTTAGTGGGGAGTTTGGCCCCTAACGCCAAGCCTGCCCTGGATTTAAGGGGGCGTTTGAGCCCAAACGCCTGGGTCCCGAGGTCCGGTCAATTTCGAGTTTTGAAGAGTTTAAGTGTTTCCCGGTTGGAATAGATTTCTCCTACACGTTTAGGGTTTATCCCAAACATATAAATAGACCCAAAAACACAACTTGAGAGGGAGGAAGCCATTGAAGTGAAGAAAAACCTGTGGATTAATACTCGGTGAAGAAAACATTGATTTTTATAGCTTTTATTTAGTATTTTGTAGTTTAATTATGCAAGTTATTTTAGAATTGATTCTTATGAATATGAGTAGCTAATATGTTTAATCTAGTGTTTTGGTGGAACCCGTTGGGGGACAAACTTATGATGATATTAATATAGTCTAGTTGATTGTTCATCTCTATTTGTTCAACTACGTTCTTGTTGTAGTTAATTGAATGGCCATCAATTAGTTGTGCCTATTTAGTATGTATCTACTTGAGAGAATGTGCATATTTAGGTAATTTTTTGAACAACACCACTCCCAGTGTATAGACGAAAGTCATAACCGAGGGTTTAGAAGTTTGATTAGAGATAACGATAGTTCGGGTGCAATCTAAAGTGAACTGTAAAGAAATCTAGCTAGCGTAACTTGAGAGAGTGCGTCTAATAAATTATCATAATTACTTGAGAGAGATTTATGGTAGATAGAGTGTTCATGATAGTTAGAGATAATTAATCAAGTTATATGAAATATCCGAGAAGTAAGTTCACCAACGGGGAAAACCATAGCCTTAGACCTTTATCATAATTGTTTACAACACATTGTTAGTAATTGTTAGTTATTATTATTGTCAGTAGAATTAGTAAAACATCACCAATTTATATTCAAAAAGTCTTGAGAGAATTGATTGAGTAAAAGTTGCGTATTCTAAAGACTTGATTGATACGTAAATTCCCTGTGGGATCGACTCTGGGCATAATACCCCGGATTATATTTGCAACGCCAGCTTAGTCTTTTATAAGACATAGTTGAGCGTGATCACTGACCCCGGTGTCGGGTGCCATCACGACCCACATGGTATTTTGGGTCGTGACAACGTGGTATCAGAGCACTAGGTTCACGTAAGTCTCACGAGTCACATGCGAACCCAGAGTCTTGCGGATCGGTATGGAGACGTCTGTACTTATCTTCAGGAGGCTACAGGTTGTTAGGAAACCTCTATTTGTTCATACTCTATAGTGTAGCCTATGATTTACTAAATTCATTCTGCTATTCTCTCACAGATGATGAGGACGCGTACATCTCATGTTCATGAGCGGGGAGAGGGTGCTACCCCCGCCGCTAGAGGTCGTGGTAGGGGCAGGGTAGGACACCGACCCATGGTAGGGGACGAGGGCGTGCAAGAGCTATACCGGTCCCACCACCAGAGGACCTTGTATTAGAGGAGAAGGATGAGGTGCCTCTAGCAGATCTGGCACCCGTAGACTTTATGACGGCGCCAGTCTTCCAGGCAGCCGTGGGCCCTATGATGAGATTCATGAACACCATATCCCAGGCTGGTTTATTTCCAGCAGATCCTGCTACTTCACAGGCGGGAGGGGGAGCCCAGAACCCTACTGCCCAGGCCGAAGGATCGACAACAGCATTACATCCCACCCCGGGTACGTTGCCCGTAAATGGTACCCCGCCGGTAGCGGCAGCACCGGAGCCCAGACCAGCGGTGGGTGGCGACCAGCATAAGATGTTAGACAGATGGACCCGCTTGCGCCCTCCAGTCTTTGGGGGTGAGCATGGCGAGCATGCCCAGGATTTCATTGATAGGTGGAGGGATAGACTGCACAACATGGGGATCATAGCGTCCCATGGAGTGGACTTCACTGCATTCCAGTTAGAGGGCAGGGCTCGCAGGTGGTGGCAGTCTTATATTCTCAGCAGGCCAGCAGATTCTCTTACTATCACTTGGGAGCAGTTCACACAGATGTTCTTGGATAGATACATTCCACCCTCTGAGAACGGAGAGCTGAGGGGTCAGTTTGAGCGGTTAGAGCAGGGGCAGATGTCCGTGACAGGTTATGAGGCCAGATTTTCGGAGCTGTCATGCCATGCTCTTATGATATTGCCCACCGATGCTGAGAGAGTACGGAGGTTTGTAGCAAGGTTGCATCTATGTATTAGGTTCACCATGGCTCTAGAGGTCGAGATGGGTACCCCTTATCAGCTCGTTGTGGAGATTGCTCGTAGGATCGAGGGTCATCGGTTGAGGAGCAGGGAGCAGGACAAGAGGGCTAGGGTCTCAAGGGATTTCAGAGGCGCCCCGGCTAGGGGCAGGGGTCAGCATAGTAATGGTCACCCCAGCAGGCCTTTATACTCAGCATGTCCACCACCTCCTCGAGGTGTTCTAGTGAGGCCTCATTTCAGCACCATGCCAGAGCGTTTCTACCATCCTCCAGCCATTCAGAGTTCATACAATGGTTATTCCAATCATCCTAGATCCTCCGATCCTTATTTCAGTGCTATGCCTGATGGCTCTCATCGCCCTCCGGCCCTTCGTGGACCTTCCTCGGGGTAGCATACTGTGCCACCTGGGCATTGTTATGAGTGTGGAGAGCCAGGTCATATGAGAAGCAGTGTCCCCAGTATCGGGGCAAGGGCGTGCAGTAGAGCTATCAGCCAATGGGTCCGGCACCAGCAGTCCGGCCACCTAGAGGTGGAGGGTAGACCGGCAGGGGTTGTCCTAGAGGTGAAGGCCAGGCAGGGGGAGGTCAGGCAGCTCATGTTCACTCCGATGGGGCTCAGTTTTCAGGTGCTCCAGCCAGGTTTAATGCTATTCTGGCCAGATCAGATGCAGTGGCCTCAGACGCCGTGATCACAGGTATTATCTCAGTATGTGGTAGAGAGGCTTCAGTATTGTTTGATCCAGGATCCACTTATTCATATGTTTCAGCCCTATTTTCTCTTTTTCTAGATGTCTCTCAAGAGTCTTTGGGATCTCCTATATATGTGTCCACTCCTGTGGGCGACTCTGTGGTGGTAGACCGGGTGTATTGGTCTTGTGTGATCACCTTCTGTGAGTTCGAGACCAGAGCTGACCTTTTATTGCTCGACATGGTGTATTTTGAGGTTATTCTAGGCATGGATTGGCTATCTCCTTACCATACCGTGCTTGATTTCCACGCCAAGACAGTTACTTTAGCCATGCCTAAGTCACCTAGGCTGGAGTGGAGAGGATCTTCAGTCAGCACAGCCAGCCGGGTTATTTCATTCTTGAAGGCTCGACATATGGTCGAGAAGGGTTGTCTATCCTATTTTACTTATGTGCGGGACACCACCATCGAGTCTCCGACGATTGATTCTGTGCAAGTTGTTCGAGAGTATACTGATGTATTTCCTTCGGATCTTCCGGGCATCCCTCCGGACCGTGATATTGACTTCTGCATTGATTTAGCTCCAGACACCCAGCCTATATCCATTCCTCCGTATCGTATGGCTCCGAAAGAGTTGAAGGAGTTGAAGGAGCAACTTGAGGAGTTGTTAGCTAAGGGGTTCATCAGACCGAGTGTATCACCGTGGGGTGCTCCAGTCTTATTTGTGAAGAAAAAGGATGGGTCTATGCGGATGTGGATTGATTACCGCCAGTTGAACAAGGTCACCATTAAGAACATGTATCCCATACCGTGCATCGATGATTTGTTTGACCAGTTGTAGGATGCTCGTGTGTTTTCTAAGATTGATTTGAGATCGGGGTATCATCAGTTGAGGATTCGGGCTTCAAATGTTCCGAAGACTGCTTTTCGTACGAAATATGGCCATTATGAGTTCATGGTGATGTTCTTTGGCTTGACTAATGCCCCAGCAGCCTTCATGGACTTAATGAATAGGGTGTCCAGGTCGTATATTGATTCCTTCGTCATTGTCTTGATAGATGACATTTTTATTTACTCCTGTAGCCTGGGGGAGCACGAGCAACATTTGAGTGTTTTGCTCTAGACTTTGCGAGAAAAAAAGTTATATGCTAAGTTCTCCAAGTGTGAGTTTTTGCTGGATTTCGTGGCCGTTTTGGGGCATGTGGTATCCGGAGAGGGTATCAAGGTTGATCCTCAGAAGATCGAGGCAGTTTAGAGTTGGTCACGTCCTACTTCAGCTGCAAAGATCAGGAGCTTTTTGGGCCTAGCAGGTTATTATCGCCGATTTGTGGAGGGTTTCTGTTCTATTGCAGCTCCATTGACTAGATTGACTCAGAAGAATGCTCCTTTTCGATGGTCTGACGAGTGTGAGGCGAGCTTTCAGAAGCTCAAGACAGCATTGACCTCAGCGCCAGTTCTAGTATTGCCTTCCGGTTCTGGGATGTACACGGTATATTGCGACGCTTCACGCGTTTGCTTGAGGTGTGTATTGATGCAGGAGGGGAGAGTTATTGCTTATGATTCACGCTAGCTGAAGGTTCATGAGAAGAAATACACTGTGCACGACTTGGAGTTGGCGGCGATTGGTCATGCTCTTAAGATTTGGAGGCACTATTTGTATGGAGTGTCCTGTGAGTTTTATACAGACCACCGTAGCTTGCAGCACTTATTCAAACAGAAGGATCTTAATTTGAGGCAACGCAGATGGCTTGAGTTGTTGAAGGATTATGATATAACCATTCTTTATCACCGGGCAATGCTAATGTGGTGGCAGATGCTTTGAGAAAGAAGGCTGAGAGTATGGGTAGCTTGGCTTATATTGCAGTAGAGGAGAGACCTCTAGCCTTGGACATTCAGTCCTTGGCCAATCGCCTGGTGAGATTAGATCTTTCCGAGCCTCGTCGCGTTTTGGCACATGTGGTTGCACAATCTTCATTATTGGGAGAGTTTAAGGCCCGACAGTTCTATGATCCGTGCTTGGCAGAGCTTCGGGAGATAGTGGTTTAAGGTAGGGCCAAGGAGGTTACTATTGGTGAGGATGGTGTTCTGAGACTTCAGGGCCACTTATGTGTTCCTAATGTTGATGGCCTGAGGGAGAGGATTCTAGAGGAGGCACACAGTTCTCGGTATTCTGCTCACCCTGGTGCTACGAAGATGTATCGTGATCTCAAGCAGCATTTCTGGTGGAGGCGAATAAAGAAGGACCATGTGGAGTATGTGACTATGTGCCTTAATTTCCAGAAGGTTAAGTATGAGCACTAGAGGCCAGGAGGCCTACTTCAGCAGATGCCCATTCCTGAGTGGAAATGAGAGCGCATTGCTATGGACTTTGTGGTTGGGTTGCCTCAGACTTCGCAGAAGGTTGACGCGGTTTGGGTCATTGTGGATAGATTGACAAAATCAGCGCATTTCACTCCAGTGGCTACTACTTATACATCTGAGAGGTTGGCCCAAATCTACATTCGGGAGATAGTCCGGTTGCATGGTGTGCCAGTGTCCATTATATCAGACCGAGATCCTCAGTTCACCTCGCACCTCTAGAGAGCATTGGATAGTGAGATGGGCACCCAGATAGACCTCAGCACAAAATTTCACCCTCAGACTGATCGTCAGTCAGAGCGTACAGTTCAGATATCAGAGGACATGCTCAGGACATGTGTGATTGATTTCGGCGGTCAATGGGACCAGTTCTTTCCTTTGGCCGAGTTTTCTTACAATAATAGTTATCAGTCCAGCATTGAGATGGCACCATTTAAGGCGTTGTATGGTTAGCGATGTCGTTCTCCTATCTGGTGGTTTGAGCCTGGCGAGGCTAAGTTATATGGCACCGACTTGGTGAGGGATGCCTTGGAGAAAGTGAAGTTGATTCAGGAGAGGCTCCGTACCGCACAGTCCAGACAGAAGAGTTACGCGGATCAAAGGGCGCGTGATGTATCATTTATGGAGGGAGATAGGGTCCTGTGAAAGTCTTGCCTATGAAGGGTATTATGAGGTTTGGGAAGAAGGGCAAGCTGAGCCCAAGGTTTATAGGTCCATTCGAGGTGTTGAGGCTAGTTGGGGAGGTTGCTTATGAGTTGGCCTTGCCTCCCAATTTATTAGGAGTTCACCCAGTTTTTCATGTATCCATGCTCCGGAGGTACCACGCCGACTTCTCTCATGTGGTCGACTTCAACACTATTCAGTTGGATGAGAGGTTGGGCTACGAGGAGGATCCAGTTGCTATTGTTGATAGGCAGGACCGCCAGTTGAGGTCCAAGAGAGTTTCTGTCGTAAAGGTCCGGTGGAGGGGCCAACCAGTTGACGAGGCGACCTGGGAGTCCGAGGAGGACATGCGGAGCAGATATCCACACTTATTCAGCACTTGAGGTATGATTCTAGACCCGTTCGAGGACGAACGTTTGTTTAAGAGGTGGAGAATGTAACGACCCGACCGGTCGTTTTGCGTTATCGGACCCCGTTCCCCTAAATGAAACTTCCCGTAGCGGGTTTTTTTGATTTATGACTTGCGTGGACTGGTGGTTCGGGATTCGGAGGTGTTTAGAGTGCTTTAGGAACAATTGGTTCCTTAAGGTTGGTCTTTAAGGCCAAGATTGACTTCGCTCAACATTTTGGGTAAACGACCTCGAAATCAAGTTTCATCGATTCCGATAGCTTCGTGTGATGATTTCCGACTTGGGCGTATGTTCGGATTGGGTTTCTGATGAACCGAGGGAATTTTGGGGCATAATATTGAAATAAGAAGTTCCTTAAGTTCAAATTTTGGGTTGGGACGTATTTTTGTGTTATCGAGGTCCGTACAGAATTCCAATCGAGAATAGTTCCGTTATGTTAATTAAGACTTACCTGCAAAATTTGGTGTCATTCTGAGTTGTATAGGTCGGTTCGGTGCGTTGTGAGCGAAGTCTAGAAAACTTGAAATTCCTAAGTTTGGTTCTTGGGGTTTAGGGGTGTGATTTCAAGTTTTAGCATTTTTTGGGTGTTCCGAAGGCTCGAGCGAGTCTTTATCATAATTTGGGACTCGTTGGTATATTTGGACTAGGGCTCGGTTGGGCTCAGGTGCCTCCCGGGCACCTAACGGGGCTAAAAACCAGCAAAAGATAGCTGTTGGTGCACCTGTTCTTGTGTGACTGCAGGTGCGGTTGCCCAGTCGCAGGTGCGGGACCGCTCCTGCGGTCTCCAGCATCGCAGGTGCGAAAACACGTGGCCTGGCCAATTATCGCAGATGCGGAAAATATTCCGCAGGTGCGGTCTCCAATCCGCAGGTGCGAGATTTCTCTCGCAGATGTGAGACCGCGAGTGCGGTCCCCGAGCCGCAAGTGCAAAATCACTATCCAGGCAGTGTGTTTTATATACGGGTTTTGAACTCATTTTTCTCATTTCTTTCTTCTTCCTTGGGCGTTTTCCTCCATTGTTAAGGGGCTGATGACCTGGTCTTCTAAGGTAAGTAAATTTCACTCAAAAATTAGCTTCATGCATGGATTCCTAGCGTAATTAACTACATAAATTAGTGCTAAATTCAAAATTTTGGGTAGAACCTAAAACTTGTGATAATTTGAGAATTTTCCTGTGAATTTGATATGAAATCAAGTAATAATCGTATATTAATGATCCTTAGGCTTTGGGTGAGTGTTCCCTTCGAGAATTATTGGAATCCGAGCATGCGGGCCCGGGGTTGGATTTTGGGAATTTCTCAAGAATGTTGAATTACGGAAAAATTAGGATAATTTCCCTATTTGTAGAATGCATTGACGTTATTATGCCGTATTTGGCTAGTTGCGAGTCCTTGGGTGTAGTGTTCGGAGATTCGGGCGCTTCCTTGGTCCGAAGGGTAGATTCTACACGAGGTGAGTCTCCTTTCTAACCTTGTAAGGGGGAATTGTCCCCTATGTTATTTAAATGTTATATGTGATAATTTGTGGGGGCTATGTGCGTACAAAGTGACGAGAGTACGCACGTAGCGACTATTTCTATTATGTCCGGGTAATTTGGCCCACATCATGCCTATTGCTGTATTTGATATGAACATTACGCGTGCTTAATTTACATTTCATATTGCTTACATTCCCGAAGTTATGAAATTTGAAAAAACTTGTAAGAAATTTGATTATGGAAAGGCATTCTCTTTTAAAAAGGAATAATGTATGTGCATGTGACCGCTTCGCAAATTGTATTCCGTGAGCGGAGTGTGATTTTCCCCACTTTATTGAGAGGCACACTTTTGGGACGGGCCGATCGATCCTTCGGCAGTGCGCAGAGAGATTGAGAGACGCACTTTTGGGACGGGCCGGTCGACCCCTCGGCAGTGCATGGAGAGATTGAGAGATGCACTTTTGAGACGAGTTGATCGATCCTTCGACGGTGCGTAGAGAGGTTGAGAGATGCACTTTTGGGACGGGCCGATCGATCCTTCGGCAGTGCATAGAGAGCTTGTGAGGTCCACTTTTGGGACGGGCCGATCGATCCTTCGGCAGTGCATAGAGAGCTTGTGAGGTCCACTTTTGGGACGGGCCGATCTATCCTGTGACTCCGGCCGGTTGTCCTCCCCCTGCATGCGTATGCTTTATTTGTTATTTAATTTCATGAAATTGATCTGACAGATATTTGGGAAAAAGGTGAAACGGTAATTGATTTATTTATCCTTATCATTCTTCCTGGATTTCAGTATCTTACACCATATACTTGTTGTTTCACTGCATTACATGCCTACTGTTTTATTACATTCTGTTAATTTATACTGTTCGACCTTAGTGAGTGTTATGTCGTCTTCTTGTCACTACCTCTTTGAGGTTAGGAAGGATACTCACTGGGTACATATATATATATATATATATATATATATATATATATATATATTTGTGTACTCATGTTTTACTTCTGTACTTAACTGTACAGGTTCTGGGGCTGGTGGTTCTAGTTATCCCACCCGAGCTTGACATATTCCGGACCTGACTCCACGGTGAGCTGCCTCCCTTGGCGATTTCCAGCTATGCTATGAAGTTATCTTTTGTTTATTCATGTCTATATCCTTTCAGACATCAGTACCTCTTGTATCTTCTTTTGTATATTCTACTAGTCGCCCATTGACTTGTGATACTAGTTCCTGGCACACACTTAGTAGATTCTATTTTGGTACTGTATATTATGTCTTGGATCACGATCATTTTGGTTGTATGTACTTGAATTGATAAATGCTTCCGCTTCTGTTTTAAATGAGTTAAGTGTAAAACTTTGGGAAACATGTGGGGTTGGTATGTTAATAAGGAAAACATCACTAGTAAGCAACCGTTGGCTTGCCTGACCCCGGTGTTGGGCGCCATCACGACCCGCGTGGGATTTTGGGTCGAGAAAAATTGGGTCTTTTGTATTTAAATAAGTACATAGACTATTAAGTTACTTGATTAGGCTAAAATCAAAACATTAGGCTCAATACAAATGAGTTATCCAATCTTACACTTCTCCCGCAATTACTGCTCCATAAATTCCTAGCCTTATAAACAACCTCCATTTTTAGAAACAATTAAACTTCGTAGTTTGCTTTATACACATAACCAAATCATCATGACCATAGTCATGATTAGAAGATTTACACTCGGGTGTGGGAACTCATGCCCCCGACTCTAACTCAAAACAACAATAAAATCACATGTTGTAATTGCAGGTGCATTTCATGTGGCGCAGTTATAATGTGTCCAAAAACAAACAAGTGCACGTCATCGTGACTTGTTCCAAGATGAATCCATAAAAACTAAAAGCGGTTAAAGTTTAAAAAGTCTAAATTCACAATAGGCTAAAATATGTAAATAATTAGATAATTAGGCCAAATATTAATAGTTAAGCGACCGTGCTAGAACCACGGAACTCAGGAATGCCTAACACCTTCTCTCGGGTTAACTGAATTCCTTACTCGGATTTCTGGTGGCAGACAAATCAAAACAGAGTAAAAAATTCCTCGGTTTGGGATTTTCAAAAAAAATAAAACGGTGTCCCGAATCATCATCAAAAATTCGGGTGGTGACTCTGAAATAATAATAAATCCCAAATCCGAATAATGTCACTTTAACTGGAAAAACTCCCTTATCCCACCCCTATCAGTAAAAAGGAGGTGTGACAGCTCTAGCGACTCTGTTGGGAAATCAAAGCCAGAATCTCTGGTTCAGGATTAAAGAATTCGAGCTTAGAACAACTGTTATATTTGGCTTTCATTATTACCTGATTTTTACATGTTTAAACCTAATGTGCTAAATGCCTTTTTTTTTACCGCTTTGATATTATCTGAGTTGTATATAAATTGTGCTGAAACCCCCTTCTCTCTGAGTCTTCTAAATCATTTGGGAAGTGTGCACTTCGTGTGGCTTCTTTTCTCTTAGAGTCATCAAAATTTTAGAATAAGGTACGGACAATTTGCTAAGCCGGTGAAGCTTCTGTATTCCCGGTATGCTGCCCCGACCTCGGCTCGAGCTGTCCGCTTGGGTAAGCCTGGTCTAGAACAAAACCCCAGGACTCAAACTTAGAATAACATAACCTCATGTCGGATCCCTAGTAATTATGTTGTTTTCATCACGTGCATTTGACTTAGGGGACTCAACACAGGGGTTGGGTCCGTCTAGGACAGGCGAACCCAAAATAAAAAACCATCCTGATGCATCTTACGTGCTACATGGCATCTGTTCGTTTCGGCATGCATGTTGATCGGTTTCTAGAATAGGAAAGAAAATCAAAAAAAAAAACAAAGAGTGAGAGGTAGGTATTTGAAATCTAAAACTTCGTCTAAAAAGGGAAATAATTGAATGTCCTCAAAAGTCATGTTTCCCCGGTTCCGTCACAACTGACCGAACTACGCGGGTCTGATTCTCACTGGATGTGAGATACGTAGGCAAACCTCATCGGTTCCGATCCCAATTTTAAAAAATCCAAAAAATATAATATTTTCCTTTATTTCCTTCTTTAGAAATATTTTCGTAGGGAATTTCAAACAAATAATAATAAATAAATAAAAACAAACAAAATATTTTCTTTGTATAAGTCTTTCTTTCGAAAAAGAAAAGAAAAATAAACCAAATAAAAAGATTTTTTTTTCTACCACTTAAGAAGTCCTTTTCCTAGAATTTCGTTTACATAAAAAAAGGTAGAATAATCAACCGGAAGGAGCTCAGTTGGTTTTGTGCTTAGAAATGAAGATGGTGATCTGGTATATGGATGTGGGAAAGAGGTGAAAGAAACAAATTCAGAAGCAGAATCTGCAGATCATCATGCTCAAATCCATGTGGAGGAGAGCATGATGAGATCAATTTTTACTAACAATTTTCTCTTTTTGCAGGTACAGATCAAGTCTCTTTGCTTATATCCTTAATGACCTCTCTATTGGTGGTATCAGTTCCTTGCACTCAGTCATATGGGAGGAAGTTAAGGGTAGGCAAAATTATCAGCTCGAGGAGGAACATGATAGAAGGCTGCCCAGGAAAAGGCAGCACTAGTTGCTGCTTGCCTCTGCGTATGGATATACACTTTGTGAGCGAACGTCTGGTCGTATTGTGATTGATTCCAATGGTGACAAACAAAGATTGGATTTCTTGGGACTGCATGATTTTGACAGTGTGTGTAAAATAATGTCTATGGTTATTAGATTCCCGAACAATGCTGTAAAAGTTTTGGTCAAAAGGGCTGATACTTCGATGTTTAGCATTTTAAGGAACGACCAAAAAAGCCATGCTGACATACAGAATGCCACTATTAACCACTCTTAACAAAGCGTAGCTGATGCACAAAAAATTGATGATCAAGCTGTGCAAAATATAGAAGGAGACGACTGGGCAGTGCAGTTTGATCACGATGCAGCTTCAAGTTCTAAATGACCAATGTTCCCATGCAGTGCAAAATAACAACATGGTTCAAAGAAAATAGGTGGTCGAACAAGTCCATCTCCAAGCAAAAATAGCACTCCAGTCCGTTCTAATTTGTTCATCACTTGAGACGTAGTTGTTGCAAAGGCTGGCCAGCCGACCATGGCCATGGCTGGATGTTTTGCTGGGCCTATGTTCAACATGTTTTTGGGGCTTGGAACAACTTTTGTTATACAAACAACAGATGTATATCCAGAAGCTTAGGAACTTAATTATCATTAGTTACAGGTGCGGGGGAAAATGCTTTTGATGGAACTTCTGGAGATCAAGTCATTGCACCCAATGTGGCCAAAGAATGTTTACTAGCAGCCTTAAAAGCGGACTCAAAAGCTGCTCACACTTCGGAGCTGATGCTTATTACTTGATGGATGATCATAGGAGCTCTGCTATATTCTTAGACAAGGAAGGAAAAATCGAGCATAACTTCTTAGCAACAAGATATGCAGTTGGAGTTCATCACATCAGGCTGCAGTGTCACGTCGTAAAGAGTGCGCATATGCCTGGTCAAATCTTGGTATTTCACTGGGGTGGCAATATGTTACTGTAGTTTTATCATCATCATCTTCAAGTGTTATTTCAAATACAGGGGTTCAAGTTGAAGGTTGTCAAAAGTTTATTTTGAGATGCTTTAGTAACACTAGTTAACATGAAGTGGATCAGTCTTTTGAACTCATGAAACACGACACTTTAATCTACTGTTCTATGTCCGTAAAATGTTCAATAGTGTGGTTTGATTTTGATCTTATGCGTGCTTACTTTACGAATTTGAATATGTTCTCACACTTTCGAATGCTACAATGGCTGCTATGGTCTCACACTTTTGAATGCACAAAAAAGGCTAAATCAGATTAGGCAAAAATATGTAAATAATTAGATAATTAGGCCAAATATTAATAGTTAAGCGACCGTGCTAGAACCACGGAACTCGGGAACGCCTAACACCTTCTCCCGGGTTAACAGAATTCCTTACTCGGATTTCCGGTCGCAGACAAATCAAAACAGAGTAAAAAATTCCTCGTTTTGGGATTTTCAAAAAAAAAATAAAACAGTGTCCCCGATCATCGTCAAAAATCTGGGTGGAGATTTTGAAATAATAATAAATCCCAAATCCGAATAATGTCACTTTAATTGGAAAAACTCCCTTATCCCACCCCTATCGGGAAAAAGGAGGCGTGACAGTAGTCATAAGGAGGCGTGAGCCAATATATACAAACCCGTAAACCATAATACCTACCACGTGTGTGCCAGGAACTAGTGTCACAAGTCCAACGGGCAGACTAACAGAATATACAAAAGATATAATATAACTGTCCCACTGTCTGGAAGAAATTGACGGGAATAAAAAAAGAAGCCCCATGGTGCTGCCGAGGATCATCAGGAGAAGCAGCTCACCGTGAAGTCAGGTTCAGTCTATACTCAGAATCGAGCTCTGGTTTGATAACCAGATGCACCAGCCTCAGAACCTATACAATTAAGTACAGAAGCGTAGCATGAGTACATAAACAAATATGTACCCAATGAGTATACCGCCTAACCTCGAAGAAGTAGTGACGAGAGGTCGACTTGACACTCACTAAGGTCCAACAAAATAATTAAATAGGATATAATATCAGTAATAGGCATACGAGGATGATGAAAACAATAAACATTAAAGATAACTGCTATTCAAATAAATACTGGAAGTAAATAAAGAATTATTACTTCATTTTCCTTTTTAAAATATTTGCCCACTCAATATCCATGAGAATCATTAACAATTTAGCATGCGCATACAGGATAAGGACAACCCGCCTGAGCCATAATAATAATCATATATGTGCACTGCCGAGGGTTGAACGGCCCAAACCATAATATATCTTTCAATCTCGTCATGTCTTACAGCCCGCTGCCATGAGAGCGGGGGAAATAACACTCCGATCGCGGAATGTAAATTGCGAAGCGATCACATGCACACACAATCCACACAATATTCTTCATAAATTACTTTTCAGTGAACAATTCCTTTAAAATTCTCAAATTCCATGATCTCAGGGAAACAAGCCGCATATAACATTAATTCATCAAGCATATAGTTCACTTAAAGGAAAAACACAAGGCATGGTGTAGGCCTAACTACCCCGACATAACAATAATAGTCGCTACGTATGGACTCTCGTCACTTTGTGCGTACATATCCCCCAAAAACATTAGCACATAGTCATTTAAATCAGCTAGGGGGACAGTTCCCTCGTACAAGGTTAGAAAGGAGACTCACCTCGTGTCGAACCTACTCTCCGGGTCAAGAACGCGCCCGAAACTCCAAACTCGACACCTAGGGACTCGAAACTAGCCAAATGTTATACAAATATATCAATTTATACTCAAAAGTATGGAATTCTCCTATTTACTTAGATATTTCACCTTACTTTGAAAAATCGTAAAATAAACCCCCGGGCCCACATGCTCGGACTCCGGAAATTTTCGAAGGAATCAATTATCCATAACCTAAGGATCATTAATATGTGATTTTTAATGGTTTCATGGCTAATTAACGGGTAATTCTCTAAATTTTTATAAAGCCCAAGGTTACTACCCAAACCCTCGATTTTCACTAATTAGGTAGTTAATTTGACTTGGAATTCATGCATTAAACTAACATTAGGGTGGAATTCACTTACCTTTTTAGTAGCTAGGTCGGGGAGCTCTTTCCCAAGCTTTCAAGGTCTCTAATGGTGGAAAAAAAAGGGGTGAAATGAAATAATCCCGTGTTTTAAAGAACTCACTGCCTACTATGGTTCGGCACCTACGGCTCAAGGACCGCACCTGCGGTCTCGCACCTGCGAGTAAATGCTCGCACCTGCGGAAATGGGACAAGGGGCCTGGGCTCGCACCTGTGGCTCCGCTCCTGCGAAAATTTCCGNCTACTATGGTTCGGCACCTACGGCTCAAGGACCGCACCTGCGGTCTCGCACCTGCGAGTAAATGCTCGCACCTGCGGAAATGGGACAAGGGGCCTGGGCTCGCACCTGTGGCTCCGCTCCTGCGGATATTATCCGCACCTGCGAGAAACGGGCAGCTTCGCCTGAAGTCGCACCTAGGAGCCTAGGACCGCAGTAGAGATCTCGCACCTGTGACTGGGCAACCGCACTACGATCACACCATTACAGGTGCACCAGCAATTGCTTCAGCTGGTTTTTGGCCTCGTTTGGTGCCCGAGAGGCACCTGGGCCCACCCGAGTCCATGTCCAAATATACCAACAAGTCCCAAATCATATTACGGACTCGCTCGAGCCTTCGGAACACCCAAAACAACACTAAAACACAAAATCACACCTCAAAACCCCTAGAATCAAACTTAGGAACTTTAAGTTTCTTGAATTCGCTAACAATGCATTGAACTGACCTATACTACTCGGAATGACCCCAAATTTTGCGAGCAAGTCATGAATGACATAACGGAACTATTCCTAATCTCAGAATTCTGTTTAGACCTCGATAACATAAAACACGTCCCAAACCACAATATTAACTTAAGGAAACTCTTATTTCGCTATTGGGCGCCGAAATGCTCCCGGTTCATCCAAAACCCATTCCGAACATACGCCCAAGTCCGAAATCATCATACGAAGCTACCGAAACCGTCGAAACTCGATTCCGAGGTCGTTTACTCAAAATGTTGACAGAAGTCAAACTGGCCTAAAAGGCCAACCTTAAGGAACCAAGTGTTCCTATATCACTCTAAACACTTCCGAATCCCGAACCACCCATCCCCACAAGTAATAAAACAAAATAAGCCGCTATGGGAAGTTTCATTTTGGGGAACAGGTGTCACGCCCCAAAATTCGAGGGACACGACCGACACTCGTCTGGGTGACTCCTAGTCAAGCGAACTTGATTTGCCTTTCCCACCCAACGCGCTTCCCTATGTTTATAACATACATTATTTATGTGGGACGGTGAGACAAGATTAAAAGTGCGTGATTACCACATTAAATCCAATTCATGCATATTAGCTACGCCACTTTCTGATATTGAACACGATTACAATTACATACAATCACTACCCAAAATATACATATACACCCACGTAGTGTCTACGGAACCTCTAAGAGTACTAGGGACTTATACAATACTTGCCGGCAACAAGGCCCTGGCTATACCTTACAATACATAGTATACTCAAAAGGAGATGTTATGAACTACACATGGCCTCGAGAGGAAGTGGGGCTCACCAGTACAGCTGAAAAGGATGAGGAGAATGCACCCATATAAAAGATGTAGCGCCCCCGCCAAAAGGGGCGTTAGTACTGTGGAATAGTACTTGTATGCATAAACAAACTTTATCCCAAGTACAATCAAGCACTACACACTTAAGGAGAAACAATAAAACTAATTAATAGATGCACGTAGAAGGACACAACCAAAATCAAACAAGATGCACAATCTCTCCTTTTTCCCTTTCAACATCATCATATTCAAGAGCTTATAGCTTTTCATTTCAGCAGTGATAACGATCACATTTCATCCTTATTACCTCGGCCACCCTTATCGCCACAACCCATCATCCTTATTACTTCGTGTTGCGGCACGCAACCCGAACCCGCCTGGCAATTTTAATTCACAACACAATCACAAACAATTGCATCACAAGAATCACCAAATCAAGGAATACAATTCATATCAACACATCCCATAACCTCATTCAAACTTAGTCGAGCCTTTGAACCACTCAAAACAACCAAAACACTAAATCAACCTCGGATTAGAGCGTAAGAACTTAGAAACATTCAAATTCCGCCAACGATGACGAAACCAACCAAAACATCCCCAATTGACCTAAAATTTCGCACACACCTCACACATGACACTACGGACCTGTTCCAACTTCCGAAAGTCCATTCCGACCTCGATTGCTAATTTTACACTACCGACCGGAAATCCCCAAAACTCAATTTCGCCAATGCAAGCCTAATTCTACTCCGGACCTCCGAAAAACATTCTGAACATACTCCTAAGTCCCAAATCACCTAACGAAGCTATCCGATCTATAAAATCCACTTTCTGAGATCATTTACCTAATAGTCAACTTCCGCTAACTTTTCTAACTATAAAGCCAACTTAAGAGACTAAGTGTCTCATTTCCAGAACCACTCCGACCCCGAGCCAATCGACACAACATAACATAAATGAACTAAACAACATAAAACCAAGCAGAAATTGGGAGAATGGGGCTAAAATCTTGGAACGACCGGCCGGGTCATTACAAAGGTGTACATTTAAGTCCCTTTGCACCTTAAGTTGGCCTCTTCGTGGTTTTGTCCTTAAAAGAAACTATATTTTCCAATATTAAGGTGAACATGTTTGTCTCTCTGATATCCGGGCCACCTTAAGAGTAATATCTCCGATATTCAGGTCGTGATGAGTATAACGACCCGGCTGGTCGTTCCGTGAGCTTAGCCCTGTTTCCCCCATTTCTGCATTATCATATATTTCTTAGCATGTTTATGTTGTGTTGGGCCATTTGTTTTGGGTTCAGAGTGGTCGTGGTGACAATTGAGACACTTAGTCTCTTAAAGTAGCTTTGAAAAAGTCAATTGGGAGTTGACTTATTGGTAAATGACCTCTGAATGCAGATTTTATGGATCGGATAGCTTAGTTAGGTGATTTGGGACTTAGGAGTGTATTCGGAATGAATTTTTGACGTCGGTGTAGAATATGGCTTGAATTGGAGAAAGTTAGTTTTTGGTGATTTCTGGTCGGCGGTGGAAAATAGGCTATCGGGGTCGGAATGGGATTCCGGAAGTTGGAGCAGGTTCATAATGTCATTTTGGATATATGTGCAAAATTTCAGGTCAATCGATGTGTTTTGGTTGGTTTCGGCATCATTGGCAAAATTTAGAAGTTTCAAAGTTAATAGGTTTGAATTTGATGTAATTTTGGTGTTTTCGTTTTGTTTTTGGTGTTTCGAAGGCTTGACTAAGTTTTAATGATGTTATGGGGTGTGTTGGTAGGATTGGTTGAGGTCCCAGGGGCCTCAGGTGTATTTCGGATGCTCAAACAGGCACTTTTTGGCCTTAAGAAGTCTGTTGTTTTCTGGTGTTTTAGCAGCAGTGATTTCTTCACTGTGATCGCGTGGATTCATCCGTGATCGCGTAGAGTAAAAGACTGGGGTAGGTATTTTGATCTATGCGATCGCATGGTTAGGATTGTGATCGCATAGGTTGAGCAGGTGAAGCAGCACGACCGCGTGGGCTGTGGTGCGATCGCATAGAGGTTCTGAGGCGCGTGTGTGGGATGGTCATTTATTCTATGTGATCGCGTGTGTTGGTATGAGATCGCGTAGAGTGGTCTGGGGTGTGCATCGCTGATCACGTGGCTAGAGTCGCGATCGCACTGAAGGGATTATAAGTGTTGGGCAGAATGTTTTAAAGCCCATTGTTGCGAAATTTTTACCGCTTTCCTCCATTGATAAACGAGTTTAGAGTTATTTGAGAAGGTTTGAAGAAGAAATAAAGGGGTCTCACTTGGAGGTAAGGTTTTCAACTTCATAACTCGTTTGTATATCGTTTTCTAAGTAATTAAACCGAAAAATTATTGAAATTAAACCCAAATTTTGGGAGGTTAAGTGCATGGGATTGGAATTTTCTTTTGAGGAATTAAGTGAGAAATTATGGTCCAATTTTAGTGTTCTTGGTATGTATAGAATCGTGGGAGGACGAGGATACTATTGATGTAAATTTTATTGAATTCCAAGACGTGGGCCCGGGGCTCAGGTTTGGGCTTGGGTTTGGGAAAATTTCGAGAATTGTGTTAAAATTTGTATCTTTCGATTGGGTTTTGTTCCGTTAGAATATATTGATGATGTTAATCCAGTTTTGGTTTGATTCGGAGCATTTGGGAGCCAATTCGAGGGGCAAGCACATCGCGGAGTAGCTTTTGGTCTGTTTTGACGTAAGTAACGATTGTAACTCTAAACGTGAGGGTATGAAACCTCGTTATTTGATATTGTGTTGATAAATGAGGTGACGCAAATGCTAGGTGATGAGCGTGGGGGTGTGCACCGATAGGGATTGTGACTTGGTCCGTCCCGTAGAGACTAATAAGCCGCGTATTGGATTTGAAACCTTACGACATCCTGTCTTTCTGCAGCCTAGACTTGTTTATGGGTTGTGAGCCATGTTTGGGGCCTTGTGCCGATCTCTTTAGACCCTCAGGGGTATTTTCCATGTTTGGGGCTTGTGCCGACCTGTTTAGACCCTCTGGGGTACTTTTACACTATTCTACCACTATCATGTTAGAACAATTATGAACTCAGTCATGTTTCCTACTTGTTGTTGTTTTCACTGTTATCACACTGTTTTGAAAACTCTGAAAAATATTTTGGGCTGAGTCCCATAATTTGAGATAAACTGCCCAAGTGGCTTATGAGGGTGACTGAGTCAGGCCGAGAGCTAAGTATATGAGGATAGCTATGGATCGGGTTGCACACCGCAACAATATATATGTTATATATTACATATGGGTCGGGCTTCACGCCACATCAATATAGATTATATATATATATATATATATATATATATATATACGGATCGGGCTTGTAACGACCCGGCCGATCGTTCCGTGAGATTTGTTCTGTTTCCTTCATTTCTACATTCTTTATATATTGCTAGCTTGTTTTGGTTGTGTTGGGGTAGTTGGTTTGAGTTCGGAGCGATTATGGTGAGAATTGAGGCATTTAATCTCTTAAAGTAGCCTAATAGTTGAGAAAATCAACTGAGAGTTGACTTATTGGTAAACAACATCGGAATGCGGATTTTATGGCTCAGATAGTTTCGTTAGGTGATTTGGGACTTAGGAGTGTGTTCAGAATATTTTTGTGATGTCCGGTCTAGAATTAGGCTTGAGTTGTTGAAAGTTAGTTTTTGGTGATTTTCGGTCGGCAGTGGAAAATAGGCTATCGGGGTCGGAATGGAATTTCGGAAGTATGAACAGGTTTGTAATGTCATTTTGTATATGTCTGCAAAATTTCAGGTCAATCGGAGGTGTTTTGGTTGGTTTCGGCGTAGTTGGCGTAATTTGGAAGTTTCAAAGTTCATAGGCTTGAATTTGATGTAATTTTGGTGTTTTCGTGTTGTTTTTGGTGTTTCAAAGGCTCGACTAAGTTGGAATAATGCTATGGAGTGTTTGGTATATTTTGTTGGGGCCCCGAGGGGCTTGGGATTGATTTCGGATGGTTGGCGGGGTTTTGAACTTGGAAAAATTGCAGCAATAGCTGCTGGTGTGAAGATATGGTGTTGACTGCACCTGCGGTCGGGCAGCCGCAGGTGCGACGGGCAGTGCGCAGGTGCGAAAAGGCTAGGCAGGGGATTTTTCCGCAGGTGCGAACTTTTGGCCGCACCTGCGAAGCCGCAGGTGCATAGGAGAGGCTGCAGGTGCGGAAATGGTCCGTTAAGTGGGATTCCACAGGTGCGCACCTGAGACCGCAGGTGCGGGTCTGCAGGAGCGACTAAATGTCCGCAGGTGCGGAAATGACTGGCAGAAACTGTATATAAAGGGCCTCCGCAAAAATTCTCTTATTTTCACCACTTTTGCATGCAGGAGGAGTTCTTTGAAGGCGATTTGGAGAAGGAAACTCGAGATTCTTCAGTAAAGGTAAGTTTTTTGGTTACTAACATCATTCCTATGCTATTTTGTTCGGATTAGGATTGAAAATTTAAGGATTTAAGTAAGAAAAGGTTGGGAAGAAGGGGGTGGAGAATTGGAAATTCTTTTGAGGTTTTGGGTAGGCAATTGTGATCTGATTATGATGATTTTGGTATGAGTAGAATCGTGGGAGGACGAGGTTTCTAGTGATGTAAAAATTATCGAATTCCGAGACGTGGGCCCAGGGCTCGGGTTTGGCCGAATTTTGAGATTTTTGTGTTAATTGATAGTTTTCGATTGGGTTGTATTCCTTGGTTATATACTGATGATGTTAAACTGGTTTTGGCTAGATTCGGAGCAATCGGGAGCCACTTCGAGGGACAAGAGCATTGCAGACTAGTGTTGTGGCCCGGTAGAGGTATGTAATGGTTATAAATCTTGTCCTGAGGGTATGGAACCCCGAATTACATATTTCTCACTGATTTTTGATGGGCGCACATGTCGAATGACGAGTATGTGGCGCATACTGATTTTTGGATTGGACTAGGTTCTCTCCGCGGCAACTAATGAGTTGCATATTTACTCAAAACCTTATGTTAAATTATGTTCTAAAGATTTGTGAAATATTTGGGCTATAAGCCGTGTTTGGGGACTCGTGCCGGTCTTTTTAGACCCCTTGGGGACTTTTACTGTTGTTTTACTTCACTATGTATTGATGATTTCACTAAGCTACATTGTGCATACTGTTTTTCGAAACTCAACCTGATTTACACTGCATGAGATTTCAAATGATGTTTTGGGTCGAGTACCCCGTTTTTACTGATTCGCCCGAGGGGCCTTTTTAGTGGTTCTGCTGAGTGTGGATGAGGGACAAGAGTGATGGTGAGGTGCTGAGTGATATTAGTGCTTGGGCGGAAGGAGCCCCTCCGGAGTCTGTACAGACCCCCACTGAGCGCACCGAGTGCCGAGTGACGAGTGATTGGGAGGCATGAGTGACTGTGAGTTGCTAAGTGATTTTGAGGTGTTGAGTGACTGTGAGCCATGCCCGAGGGGCTGATGATGATACATGTTTTTGCCCGAGGGGCTACTTATGATTTTAGTACATTCATTTGCATACTAAATTTTTCAGTTTGAAGTGTTTAAAAATGTGCATTCTTTAAAGGACTTTTTCTGAAGTTGGTTTTAAGGCATGATGATTTTGTATATCTATTTTTATATTATTGGAAAGTAAGGCTCTGTATATTATGATTTGATGGCATTGATTTTTGTGTGTTTCCTTGCCGCTTAGACTTGATTTATTTTCATTACCACCGAGTTGGCGTACTCACATTACTCCCTGCACCTCTGTGTGCAGATTCAGGAGCAGATATCGAGCATTAGCCTTTTATTCCGCGCGGAGCCGGATTTACGGGATATAGAGGTAGTTGTTAGCGTCCGCAGCATCTCTGTTTTCCCTTCTTGTTGTATTTAGCTTTTATTCAAAGGTTTTGTATTATAATAGTTTATTTTGGCTTATTCCTCTAGATGCTCCTGACATGTTGGCTCCAGGTTTTGGGGTTGGCTGTATTGTATAATATGGGCCTATTATATTCAGTAAGTTCTGTATATTTTTGTGAAATTATTAAAACTTTATTTGGGAATTTTTTAAAAATAAATTGCAAAAATGCGGTAGTCGGCTAGCCTAGTTCCACAATAGGCGCCATCACGACTGGTTAGGATTTGGGGTCGTGACAGTTTGGTATCAGAGCCCTAGGTTCCATAGAACTCAAAGGTCATGAGCAGGTTTAGTAGAGTCTCACGGATCCGTACGGGGACGTCTGTACTTATCTTCGAGAGGATGCCGAACTTTTAGGAAACATTTCTATCTTTCTTGAACTCTTTCGTTCTGATCTATTGATTCTTGAAATCTGAACTTACGTTGTTTTATTCTCTCATAGATGGTAAGGACACGCCATACCGATTAGAGTGAGAAGTCACCGGCTAGACCAGTAAGAGGTCAAGGCCGTAGTAGAGGTGGGGGCTAGCCCGTGCAGCAGCCGGGGCAGTACCACAGGATCCCCCTATCGATCATGATTAGGTTCCCGCCGATGGTGTCCTAGCTGGACAGGCTCAGGCTCCAGCAGTGCCTATGGTTATTCCGGGTCTTCAGGAAACCCTATCTCAGATATTGACGGTATGCACCAGTTTGACTAAGGCAGTCGCCATGTCTTCTTCTTCCACCACAGCTCAGGCCGGGGGAGGCAATCAGACAGTATTCAGGAACCGGGGGCAGCCCCAGCTCAGCCACTTGCTCCGATCTAGGATTATGTGGTCCCTGTTATGCCTGAGGACGAGCAGCGCAGGTTGGAGAGGTTCAGCAGACTTCAGCTTTCGACTTTCAACGGTATAGAGGGCGAGGATGCCCATGGATTTCTAGATAGGTGCCAGAGGATACTGCGTACCGCGGGTATTTTGGAGACCAGTGGGGTCTCATTTGTTACATTTTAGTTTGCGGGTGTTGCCTTTACCTAGTGAGAGTCATTCGAGAGGCGTAGACCGGTTGGTTCAGCACCTCTTACCTGGCACCTGTTCTCCACGATCTTTTGGGAGAAGTATGTTCCTCAGTCCCACAGAGAGGAGCAGCATAGGCAGTTTGAGCAGCTGCGCCAGGGAGAGTTATCAGTCACTCAGTACGACATGAGGTT
Organism: Nicotiana knightiana; assembly: GCA_005239525.1. Classification (NCBI taxonomy): domain Eukaryota; kingdom Viridiplantae; phylum Streptophyta; class Magnoliopsida; order Solanales; family Solanaceae; genus Nicotiana; species Nicotiana knightiana. Next base: position 129,622 of record ML380194.1, read on the forward strand.
TTTCGAGTTGGCCAGGCATGCTTCTAAGATTACCACTACTGATAGGGAGAGGGTGAGGAGGTTTGTAGATGGTCTTTCTTATCAACTTCAGTTATTTATGACCCGGGAGAGAGTATCGGGTGCTTTATTCGAGCATGTTGTTGACATAGCCCGAGATATTGAGTCTGTTCGCCGCCAGGAGTGGGAGGAGAGGGAGGCCAAGAGGCATCGTGGTTCGGACAGTTCCAGTGGTGCTCCCTTCAGGGGACAGTTTCAGTAGGGTAGGGGTCGTTCATTCAGGCCTCCTCAGTCAAGCCGCCCAGTATATAGAGGTGCATCTTCGGGGTAGGGTCCCCGTGGTTCTCAGTCAGGGCGTACTTCATTTGGTGCCCTCCCAGCTCAGAGGGCAACTCGAGCACCTCCAGTTCAGGTTACTTCTATGCAGGAGTCTTCCAGTGGTCGTCGGGTGCTACGAGTTTCTATCAGTCCTCGCCTCCAGCTCCAGGGAATTTTTTTGAGTGTGCAGAGTTCGGGCACGGGTGGAGGCATTGTATCCGCCATTCCGGTGGATCTTCTCAACAGAGGGGCCAGCCCTCGACTTCAGCTCCAGTCACTTCACCACCCGCCCAGGCAGCCAGGGGTGGTGGTCAATCAGCTAGAGGCCGCCCTAGAGGGGGAGGTCGAGCAGGGGGAGGTCAGACTCGCATGTATGCATTTCCAGCCAGGCCGGATGCTATGGTGAATGTAGGTATTGTTTCAGTCTGTTGCCGTTATGCCTTGGCTTTATTTGACCCTGGTTCTACATATTCCTATGTTTCTTCATATTTTGCCGGTTTTTTAAATGTGCCTCGTAAGTATCTACTCACCTCTGTTCATGTGTTGACTCCGGTGGGCGATAATGTTGTTGTGGACCGTGTGTATCGGTCGTGCATGATATCAATCGGGGGTCTGGAGACCCGAGTGGACCTAGTGTTACTCAGCATGGTCAATTTTGAAGTGATATTGGGCATGGATTAGTTATCTCCGTGCCATGCTGTTCTTGATGGTCATGCTAAGACCGTGACCTTAGCTATGCCGGGGTGTCTGAGGGTCGAGTGGAGAGGTTCTTCCGAGTATATGCCTAGCAGGGTGATTTCCTACTTGAAGGCTCAGCGCATGGTTGAGAAAGGATGTTTATCGTATTTGGCCTTCGTGAGGGATGTCAGTGGTGATACTCCCTCTATTGATTCAGTTCCGGTGGTTCGTGACTTTCTGGATGTGTTTCCTGTAGACCTGCTAGGCATGCCACCTGACAGGGATATTGATTTTGGTATTGACTTGGTGTCAGGCACTCAACCTATTTCTATTCCACCTTATCGTATGGCACCAACGGAGCTAAAGGAATTGAAGGAGCAACTTCAAGAGCTCCTGGATAAGGGGTTCATTCGGCCTAGTGTGTCACCTTGGGGTGCACAAGTGCTGTTCGTGAAGAAGAAGGATGGGTCCATGCGTATGTGTATTGACTATCGACAGTTGAATAGGGTTACGGTGAAGAACCGGTATCCCTTGCCCCACATTGATGATTTATTTGACCAGCTTCAGGGAGCCAGAGTGTTTTCCAAGATTGATTTGATATCTGGGTACCTGAGGATTCGGAATTCTGACATTCCGAAGATTACTTTCAGGACCAGATATGGTCATTATGAGTTCTTGGATATGTCGTTTGGTCTGACCAATGCCCCAGCTGCGTTCATGCAATTGATGATCATCGTGTTTCAAACTTATCTTGATTCCTTCGTCATTGTGTTCATTGATGACATCCTGGTTTATTCTCGTAGCCAGGGAGAGCATGCTCAGCATTTGAGAGTTGTGTTACAGAGTTTGAGGGAGGAGAAGCTTTATGAGAAATTCCCCAAGTGTGAGTTTTGGCTTGGTTCGGTATCTTTCTTGGGGCACGTGGTTTCTAGTGAGGGGATTCAGGTTGATCCAAAGAAGATACAGGCGGTGCAGAGTTGGCCCAGACCGCCCTCAGCTACAGAGATTAGGAGTTTCCTTGGTTTGGCGAGTTATTACCGTCGCTTTGTAAGGGGATTCTATTCTATTGCTTCGCCTTTGACCAGATTGACCCAGAAGGGTGCTCCATTCAGAGGGTCTGATGAGTGTGAGGAGAGCTTTCAGAAGCTCAAGTCAGCATTGACTACATCTCTAGTATTAGTTTTGCCTGCTGGTTCGGGTTCTTACACAGTTTATTGTGATGCTTCTAGAGTTGGATTGGCAGCGTTATTGATGCAAGATGGTAGGGTGATTGTCTACCTGTCCATAAAGTCGAAGGTGCGCGAGAAGGATTATCCAATGCACGATCTTGAGTTAGCTGCCATTGTTCATGCCTTGAAGATTTGGTAGCACTATTTGTATGGAGTGCAGTGTGAGATTTTCACTGATCATCGAAGTTTGAAGTATTTGCTGAGGCAGAAGGACTTGAATTTGCGTCATAGGAGATGGTTGGAGCTCCTCAAGGATTATGACCTCACTAGCTTATATCACCCGGGGAAGGCCAATGTAGTGGTCGATGCCTTGAGTCCCATAGCAGAGAGTTTGGGAAGTCTAGCCTACCTTCCAGTAGCAGAGCGGCCATTATCCCTTGATGTTCAGGCCTTAGCAGGTCAGTTGGTGAGATTGGATCTATCATATCCCCCGCGGGTGTTGGGTTGTGTAGCCTCCAAGTTTTCTGTTTACGATCACATTAGAGCACGCCAGTATGATGATCCACATTTGCTTGTTCTTTAGGACAGGGTCCGTCGCGGTGATGCCAGGGATGTGGTTATTGGTGATGATGGGGTCATGAGGATGCAGGTCCGGATTTGCGTGCCCAATCTATATGGGCTTTGAGATTTGGTTCTAGCAAAGGCTCATAGTTCGGGGTATTCCATCCATCCGGGTGCCGCGAAGATGTATCAGGATTTGAGGCAGCAATATTGGTGGAGGAGGATGAAGAAGGATATTGTGGAGTTTGTGGCTCGGTGTCTCAACTGTCAGCAGGTCAAGTATGAGCACCAGAGACCAGGTGGATTGCTTTAGAGGTTTGATATTCTAGAGTGGAAGTGGTAGCGAATCACCATAGACTTCGTAGTTAGACTCCCACAGACTTCGAGGAGGTTTGATGCTATATGGGTTATTGTGGATCGACTGACCAAGTCCGCGCACTTCATTCCTGTTGGTACTACGTATTTTTCGGAGAGGTTAGCTGAGATTTATATCAGGGAGATTGTCCGATTGCATGGGGTTCAGTTTCTATCATTTCCGATAATGGCACTCAGTTCACATCCCAGTTTGGAGAGCCGTGCAGAGAGAGTTGGGTACTCAGGTCGATTTGAGCACAGCGTTTCATCCTCAGATCGACGGGCAGTTGGAGCGTACCATTCAGATTTTGGAGGATTGGCTTTGGTGGTTCATGGGACCAGTTTCTGCCACTAGCGGAGTTTGCATATAATAACAGCTATCAGTCGAGTATCCAGATGGCTCCGTATGAGGCTTTATATGGTAGGAGGTGCAGGTCTCCGGTTGGTTGGTTTGAGCCGGGCGAGGCTAGGTAGTTGGGCACAGACTTGGTTCAGGATGCTTTGAGTAACGCAAAGTTGATTTAGGAGCGGATTCGCACGGCGCAGTCTAGGCAGAAGAGTTATGCGAACCGAAAGGTCTGAGATGTGTCTTTTATGGTTGGGATAAGGTGTTGTTGAAGTGTCGCCCATGAAGGGTGTTATGAGATTCGGGAAGAGGGGGAAGATGAGTCCCAGGTTCATTGGGCCATTTGAGGTGCTTCAAGGGGTTGGGGAGGTGGCTTATAGGTTTGCTATGCCTCCCAGGTTATCGAGTATTCATCCGGTATTCCATGTTTCGATGCTCCGGAAGTATGCTGGTGACCCTTCCCAGGTTTTGGACTTCAGCACGGTTCAGCTCAAGGGAGTAATGTCATATGAGGTGGAGCCAGTGGCTATTTTGGGTCGACAGGTCAGGAAGCTTAGATCTAAAGATATAATTTTAGTGAAGGTTTAGTAGAGAGGGCAGCTGGTGGAGGATGCCACCTGGGAGACCGAGCGAGAGATGCGGGACATATATCCTCACCTATCGAGACTACAGGTATGTTTCTAGATCCGTTAGAGGACGATCGTTTGTTTAAGAGGGGGAGGATGTAATGACCCGGCCGGTCATTCCATGAGATTTTCCCTGTTTCCCCCATTTCTGCATTTGTTATATATTGCTAGCCAATTTTCGTTGTGTTGGGTCAGCTGGTTTGAGTCCGGAGTGATTATGGTGAGAATTGAGGCATTTAGTATCTTAAAGTAACCTATTGAGAAAGTCAACAAAGAGTTGACTTATTGTTAAACAACCTCGTAATGCGGATTTTATGCTCGGATAGCTTCGTTAGGTGATTTGGGACTTAGGAGTGTGTTCAGAATATTTCTGTGATGTCCGGTGTAGAATTAGGCTTGAATTGGCGAAAGTTAGGTTTTTGTGATTTTCGGTCAGCAGTGGAAAATAAGCTATCGGGGTCGGAATGGAATTCCGGAAGTTGGAACAGGTTCGTAATGTCATTTTGTATATTTCTGCAAAATTTCAAGTCAATCGGAGGTATTTTGGTTGGATTCGGCGTAGTTGGCGAAATTTGGAAGTTTCAAAGTTCATATGCTTGAATTTGAAATAATTTTGGTGTTTTCATATTGTTTTTGGTGTTTCGAAGGCTCGACTAAGTTGGAATAATGCCATGGGGTGTGTTGGTATGTTTGGTTGGGGCACCGAGGTGCTCGACATTGATTTCAGATGGTTGGCGGGGTTTTGAACTTGGAAAAATTACAGCAATAGCTGCTGGTGTGAAGTTCTGGTATTGACAGCACCTGCGGTCGGGCAGCCGCAGGTGCGATGTTGCAAGTGCGATGGGCAGTGTGCAGCTGCGAAAAGGCTAGGCAGGGGATTTTTCCGCAGGTGCGAATATATGGCCGCACCTGCGAATCCGCGGGTGCGGAAATGGTCCGTTAAGTGGGATTCCGCAGGTGCGCACCTGGGACCGCAGGTGTGGGTCCGCAGGTGCGGAAATGACTGGCAGAAATTGTATATAAAGGGCCTATGCGAAAATTCTCTTATGTTCACCATATTTGCATGCGGGAGGAGTTCTTTGAAGGCGATTTGGAGAAGGAAACTCGAGATTCTTCAGTAAAGGTAAGTTCTTTGGTTACTAACATCGTTCCTATGCTATTTTGTTCGGATTAGGCTTGAAAATTTAAGGATTTAAGTAGGAAAAGGTTGGGAAGAAGGGGGCGGAGAATTGGAAATTCTTTTGAGGTTTTGGGTAGGCAATTGTGATCCGATTATGATGATTTTAATATGAGTAGAATCGTGGGAGGACGAGGTTTCTAGTGATGTAAAAATTATCGAATTCCGAGACGTGGGCCGGGGGCTCGGGTTTGGCCGAATTTTGAGATTTTTGTGTTAATTGATAGTTTTCTATTCGGTTGTGTTCCTTGGTTGTATATTGATGATGTTAAACTGGTTTTGGCTAGATTCAGAGCAATCGGGAGCCAATTCGAGGGGCAAGAGCAATTCGGACTAGTGTTGTGGCCCGGTAGAGGTAAGTAATGGTTATAAATCTCTTCTTGAGGGTATGGAACCCCGGACTACATATTTCTCACTTATTTTAGAAGGGCGCACATGTCGGATGACGAGTATGTGGCGCGTACTGATTTATTGGATTGGACTAGGTCCTCTCCGCGGCAACTAATGAGTTGCATATTTACTCAAAACCTTATGTTAAATTATGTTCTAAAGATTTGTGAAATATTTGGGCTATAAGCCGTGTTTGGGGCCTCGTGCCGATATTTTTAGACCCCTTGGGGACTTTTTACTGTTGTTTTACTTCACTATGTATTGATCATTTCACTTAGCTGCATGGTGCATACTGTTTTTTGAAACTCAGCCTGATTACACTGCATGAGATTTAAAATGATGTTTTGGGTCGAGTACCCCGTTTTTACTGATTCGCCCGAGGGGCCTGTTGAGTGGTTCTGTTGAGTGTGGCTGAGGGCCAAGAGTGATGGTGAGGTGCTGAGTGATATTAGCGCTCGGGCTGAAGGAGCCCCTCCGGAGTCTGTACACACCCCTAGTGAGCGCACCGAGTGCCGAGTGACGAGTGATTGGGAGGCGTGAGTGACTGTGAGGTGCTGAGTGATTATGAGGTGCTGAGTGACTGTGAGGCATGCCTGAGGGGCTGATGATGATACATGTTTTTGTCCGAGGGGCTACTTATGATTTTACTACATTCATTTGCATACTAAATCTTTCGGTTTGAAGTGTTTAAAAATGTGCATTCTTTAAAGGACTTTTTCTGAAGTTGGTTTTAAGGCGTGATGATTTTGTATATCTATGTTTATATTATTGGAAAGTAAGGTTGTGTATATTATGATTTGATGGCATTTATTTTTGTGTGTTTCCTTGCCGCTTAGAGTTGATTTATTTTCATTACTACCGAGTTGGCGTACTCACATTACTCCCTGCACCTCTGTGTGCAGATTCAGGAGTAGATATCGAGCACTAGCCTTTTATTCCGCGCGGAGCCGGATTTGTGGGATATAGAGGTATCTATTCAGCGTCCGTAGCACCTCTGTTTTCCCTTCTTGTTGTATTTAGCTTGTATTCAAAGGTTTTGTATTATAATAGTTTATTTTGGCTTATTCCTCTAGATGCTCGTGACATGTGGGCTCCGGGTTTTGGGGTTGGCAGTATTGTATAATATGGGCCTATTATATTCAGTAATTTCTGTATATTTTTGTGGAATGCTTGAAACTTTATTGGGAAATTTTTAAAAAGAAATTGCGAACATGCGGTAGTCTGCAAGCCTAGTTCCACGATAGGCGCCATCACGGCCGGTTAGGATTTGGGGTCATGATAGGGTTACCATGCTGCAGCAATATATGTTATATATGGATCGGGTTGCACGCCGCTGCAATATACATATTGGATCGGGCTGCACGCCGCAGCAGATATAGCGCTTGGGTTGAAGGTGCCCCTCCAGGAGTCTGTACACCCCCAGTGAGCACAGTCGACTATTATTTGGATCGGGCTGCACGCTGCAACGTATGTTATATATGGATTGGGTTGCACGCCGCATCAGTATAAATATATATATATATATAGTAGTTGAGTGGGCTGCCCGCCGCAACATTTGTTTGTGTTCATGGTACTTGCTGAGTACGAGTGTTAAGTGAGAGCATGAGATACTGATAGTGGAGTCACGAGTGACTGAGAGGTTTGTCCGAGAGGCTCATTTGTGAGTGATACTGTGACTGAGCTCTGATAATAAATGTTGGATAAATGTTTTATACGAGATTTTTAAATGGAAACCGGAGTTATATGAAATATTCGGAATTGTAGAATTCCTAACTTGATTTATTCATTTCCACTGTTATTTATTATATGGATTTACATGTTTTAAATGCTCGTCACTACACTCAAGTTTTTAGTTACATTGATTACTTACTGAGTTGGTGTACTCACGTTACTCCCTGCACCTCTGTGTGCAGATCCAAGTACCGGACCATCTCACTAGTTAATTTTCGGACGAGCTTGGAGTTGTTCGAGGATTGAGGTAGCTGCTCAGCGTCCTCAGCTCACCTCCTTTCCTTCCCTCATATCATAGTTTCTTTTGGTCTTTTGTAGCCCAGACTTTTGTTGTAGAAAGTCACTATGTTGTACATTATATTTCCAGTCTTAGATGCACATGACAGTGGACTCCAGGTTTTGGGGAAGTGTGTATTTGTTTCATCTCATTCTGCTATTTTAAAATCTGCTAAAATTTTGGAAAATTGATATTTATATTGATAGTCTAAAATGGTTGGATAGCCTAGTTCCATGATAAGCGCCATCACGGCCGGTTTGGATTTGGGGTCGTGACAAGTTGATAACAAAACCTAGGTTACATAGGACTCAACGGTCATGAGATGGTTTAGTAGAGTCTTGCGGATCGATACGGAGACGTTTGTACTTATCTTCGAGAGGCTGCAGAAACCTTAAGAACAATCTCATTTTTTTCTTGGATTCTGTCGTGCCATTTAGTTGATTCTGGAAATCGAAACTTCTGTTGTTTCATTCTCTCATAGATGGTGAGGACTTGCGCTACCGATCAGGGCAATCAGCCACCAGCTAGACCGCGAGAGGTCGAGGTCGTGGTAGAGGTAGGGGCCAGCCTGTGTAGCAGCCAGGGCAGTATCAGTTGATCCCCCTACTACTCAGGATCAGGTTCCCGTCGAATATGCTCCAGCGGGACAGGGACAAGCTAAGGCACCAGTAGTGCCTATTGTTATTTCGGGTCTTCAGGAGACCCTGGCTCAGATATTAACGGTGTGTACCACCCTTGCTTAGGCAGTTGCCTCTACTTCTCATGTCGAGGGGAGGCAGTCAGACTCCAGTTGCCCGGACACCTGAGCAGGCTACTCAGGGCCAGCAGACATCAGGGGCGGTTCCAGCCCAGCCGGTTGCTCCAATTAAGGACTTCGTGGTCCCGGCTATGCCAGAGGATGAGCAGCGTAGACTCGAGAGGTTTAGTAGACTACAGCCTCCAAAATTTATTGGTGCTGAGGGAGAGGATGCATAGGGTTTTCTAGACAAGTGCCAGAGGATGTTGCGTACTGCTGGGAGTTTGGAGAATAGTGGGGTCTCATTTGCTACTTTTCAGTTCTCTGGTGCTGCCTTCACTTGGTGGGAGTCTTTTGAGAGGCATAGGCCTGTTGGTTTAGCATCCTTTACCTGGAATTAGTTCTCCACTATCTTCTGGGAGAAGCATGTACCCCAGTCTCACCGAGAGGAACAATGCAGGCATTTTGAGCAGCTGCGTCAGGGGGAGCTATTGGTGACGCAGTACGAGATGCGGTTTTCGGAGTTGTCTCGTCATGCCACCGAGTTGGTCCCTACTGATAGGGAGAGGATTAGGAGGTTTGTAGATGGCCTTACTTATTAGCTTCGCCTTTTCATGACCCGGGAGAGAGTATCAGATCTACATTCGAGCAGGTTGTTCATATTGCTCGAGATATTGAGTCGGTTCACAGCCAGGAGCGGGTAGAGAGGGAGGCCAAGAGGTCTCGTGGATTGGGTGGTTCTAGTGGTGCTCCTTCTAAGGGACAGTTTCAGCATGGTAGAGGTCGTTCATTCAGGCCTCCTCCGTCAAGCCGCCCAGCCTATAGTGGTGCATCTTCGAGGCATGGTCCCCGCGGTTTTTAGCCTGGCCATTCTTCATTCAGTGCCCTTCCAGCCTAGAGTGCAGCTTGAGCACCATCAGCTCAGGGTTCTTCTTTGCATGGTTCTCCTAGTTGCCATTCTGGTGCCAGGGGTTCATTTCAGTCCTAGAATCCAGCTCCAGGTAGGTGTTATGAGTGTGGAGAGTTTGGTCATATGAGGAGGCAGTGTCCTGATCTTCTTGGAGGTCCATCTCAGTTGAGAAGCCAACTTCGACTTTAGCTCCAGTTACTTCAGCACCCACCTAGGCAGCCAGGGGTTGTATTCAGTCAGCTAGAGGTCGCATTAGAGTGGGAGGTCAGGCCCGTATGTATCCCTTTTCAGCCAGGCCAGATGCTATGGCCTCGAATGCGGTGATCGCGGGTATTGTCTCGGTCTGTAGCCGAGATGCTTTGGCTTTATTTGACCCTGGTTCTACACATTCCTATGTTTCTTCATATTTTGCCCATTTTCTGGATATGCCCCGTGAGTCTTTAGTTACATCTGTTCATGTGTTGACTCCAGTGGGCGATACTGTTGTTGTGGACCGTGTGTATCGGTCCTGTGTGATATCTATTGGGGGTCTGGAGACCCGAGTGGACCTACTATTACTCAGCATGGTCGATTTTAATGTGATATTGGGCATGGACTGATTATCTCCGTTTCATGTCGTTCTTGATTGTCACGCTAAGGCCGTGACTTTAGCTATGCCCGGATGTCCGAGGGTTGAGTGGAGAGGTTCTTCTGATTATATGCCTAGCAGGGTGATTTCCTACCTGAAGGCTCAGCGTATGGTTGAGAAAGGGTGTTTATCGTATCTGGCTTTTGTGAGGGACATCTGTGGTGAGAATCCCGCTATATATTCGGTTCCTATGGTCCGTGACTTTCTGGACGTGTTTCCTGCAGACCTGCCAGGCATGCCACCTGACAGGGACATTCATTTTGGTATTGACCTGGTTCCAGGCACTCAGCCTATTTTTATTCCACCTTTTCGTATGGCACCAGCGGAGCTAAAGTAATTAAAGGAGCAGCTTCAGGAACTCTAGATAAGGGGTAAATTCAGCCTAGTGTGTCACCTTAGGGTGCACCGGTGTTGTTTGTAAAGAATAAGGATGGTTCTATGCGTATGTGTATTGATTATCGGTAGCTGAACAGAGTTACGGTGAAGAGCCAGTACCCCTTGCCTCGTATAGATGACTTGTTTGATTAGTTTCAGGGTGCCAGGGTATTTTCTAAGATTGACTTGCGTTCCGGCTATCATCAGTTGAAGATTCGGGGGCCCGGCATCCCAAAGACTGCTTTCAGGACTAGATACGGTCATTATGAGTTTCTGGTTATGTCATTTGGGCTGACCAATGCCCCAGCAGCCTTTATGCACTTGATGCACAGTGTATTCTGGCCTTATCTAGATTCTTTCATCATCGTGTTCATTGAGTATATCTTGGTGTATCTCGGGAGGATCATCAGCAACATGTGAGAGTTGTGTTTCGGACCTTGGGAGAGAAGAAATTGTATGCAAAAATTTTGAAGTGTGAGTTCTGGCTTTATTCAGTAGCATTCTTGGGGCACACGTTGTCCAGTGAGGGTATTCAGGTTGATCCGAAGAAGGTAGAGACTGTGCGGAGTTGGCCTAGACCGTCATCAGCTACTGAGATTCGCAGTTTCCTTGGTTTGGCAGGGTACTATCGCCGATTCGTAGAAGGGTTTTCATCTATTGCAGCACCTATGACCAGACTGACCCAAAAGAGTGCTCAGTTCAGGTAGACTGACGAGTGTGAGGAGACCTTTCAGAAGCTCAAGTCAGCTTTGACTACAGCTCCGGTATTGATTTTGCCTATGGGTTCAGATTCTTATACAGGTTACTGTGATGCCTCGAGAGTTGGCCTTGGAGCGGTTTTAATGCAGGATGGTAGGGTGATTGCCTACGCGTCCAGAAAGGTTAAGGTGCACTAGAAGAATTATCCAGTGCACAATCTTGATCTAGCAGCTATTGTTCACGCCTTGAAGATTTGGCGCCATTATTGTATGGAATGCATTGTGAGATTTTCACTGATCACCGTAGTTTGCAGCATCTGCTTAAGCAGAAGGATCTGAATTTGCATCAGAGGAGGTGGTTGGAGCTTCTCAAGGATTATGACCTCACTATTTTATATCATCCGGGGAAGGCCAATGTAGTGGCCGATGCCCTGAGTCGCAGAGTGGAGAGCTTGGGGAGTTTAGCCTACCTTCCAGTAGCAGAGTGACCTTTAGCACTTGATGTTCAGGATTTAGCAGGTCAGTTGGTGAGATTGGATCTATCAGAGCCTCCACGGGTATTGGCTTGTGTAGCCTCCAGGTCTTCTCTTTATGATCAGATTAGAGCACGCCAGTATGATTATCCACATTTTCTTGTTCTTCAGGACAGGGTCCGTCACCGTGATGCCAGGGATGTGGTTATTGGTGATGATGGGGTCATGAGGATGCATGACCGAATTTGTGTGCCCAATGTGGATGGGCTCCAAGATTTGATTCTAGTTGAGGCCCATAGTTCACGGTATTCCATCCATCCGGGTGCCGCGAAGATGTCTCAGGATCTGAGATAGCATTATTGATGGAGATGGATAAAGAGGGATATTTTTGAGTTTGTGGCTCGGTGTCTCAACTGTCAGCAGGTCAAGTATGAGCACTAGAGGTCAGGTGGACTGCTTCGGAGATTTGATATTCCGGAGTGGAAGTGGGAGCGGATCACCATGGAATTCGTAGTTGGGCTCCCAAGGACTTCGAGGAGGTTTGATGCTATATGCGTTATTTTGGATCAGCTGACAAAGTCTGCGCACTTCATTCATGTTGGTACTACTTATTCTTCGGAGCGGTTAGCTGAGATTTATATCAGGGAGATTGTCCGATTGCACGGGGTTCCAGCTTCTATCATTTCTGACAAAGGTACTCAGTTCACATCTCAGTTTTGGAGAGCCGTACAGAGAGAGTTGGGTACTAAAGTTGAGTTGAGCACAATGTTTCATCCTCAGACCGACCGGCAATCGGAGCGTACTATTCAAATTTTGGAGGATATGTTGTGTGCCTGTTTCATTGATTCCGGTGGCTCCTGGGACCAGTTTCTGCCACTCGCGGATTTTTCTTATAATAATAGTTATCAGTTGAGTATCTAGATGGCTCCGTATGAGGCTTTATATGGTAAGAGGTGCAAATCCCCGGTGGGTTGGTTTGAGTCGGGCGAGACTAGGCTATTGGGCACAGACTTGGTTCATGATGCGTTGGGTAAGGGGAAATTGATTCAGGAGCGTCTTCGCACGGCGCAGTCTAGGCAGAAGAGTTATGCAGATCGGAAGGTCCGAGATTTGTCTTTCATGGTTGGGGAGAAGGTAATGTTGAATGTGTCACCCATGAAGGGTGTTATGAGGTTCGGAAAGAGGGGAAAGCTGAGTCCCCGGTTTATTGGGCCATTTGAGGTGCTTCAGAGGATTGGGGAGGTGAATTATAAACTTGCCTTTCCTCCCAGCTTATCGAGTATTCATCCGGTGTTCCATGTGTCGATGCTCCGGAAGTATGTTGGTGACCCGTCTCATGTTTTGGACTTCAGCACGGTTCAGCTCGAGGGTGATATGTCATATGAGGTAGAGCTAGTGGCTATTTTGGGTCGTCGGGTCAGACGGTTGAGGTCTAAGGATATAGCTTCAATGAAGGTTCAGTGGAGAGGACAGCGGGTGGAAGATGCCACCTGGGAGACCGAGCGGGAGATGCGGGGCAGATATCCTAACTTATTCGAGACTTTAGGTATGTTTCTAGACCCGTTCGAGGATGAACGTTTGTTTAAGAGGGGGAGGATGTAACGACCCGGCCGGCCGTTTCGTGAGATAGCCCCGTTACCCCCATTTCTGCTTTATAATATATTCCTTAGCATGTTTATGTTGTGTTGGGTCGTTTTGTTTGGGTTCGGAGTGGTCGTGGTGAAAATTGAGACACTTGGTCTCTTAAATTAGCTTAACAATTGAAAAAGTCAACTGGGAGTTGACGTATTGGTAAACGACCTTGGAATGTGGATTGTATGGCTTAGATAGCTTCGTTAGGTGATTTGGGACTTATGAGTGTATTCGGATTGAAGTTTTGATGTTCGGTGTAGAATTAGGCTTGAATTGGCGAAAGTTAGTTTTTGGCGATTTTCGGACGGCGGCGAAAAATAGGCTATCAGGTCAGAATGGGATTCTGGAAGTTGGAGCAGGTTCGTAATGTCATTTTGGATATGTGTGCAAAATTTCAGGTCAATCGGATGTGTTTTGGTTGGTTTCGGCACCATTGGCGAAATTTAGAAGTTTCAAACTTCATAGGCTTGAATTTGATGTAAATTTGGTGATTTCGTGTTGTTTTTGGTTTTTCTAAGGCTCAACTAAGTCTGAATGATGTTATGGGGTGTGTTGGTAGGAATTGTTGAGGTCCCGGGGGCCTCGGGTCAATTTCGGATGCTCAAACGGGCACTTTTTGGCCTTAAGAAGTCTGTTGTTTTCTGGTGTTTTAGCAACAGTGATTTCTTCCTGCCATCGCGTGGATTCATCTGTGATCACGTAGAGTAAAAGAGTGGGGCAGGCATTTTGTTCTATGCGATCGCGTGGTTAGGATTGGGATCGCATAGGTTGAGCAGGTGAAGCAGTGCGATCGCGTGGGCTGTGGTGCAATCGCATAGAGGTTCTGAGGCGCGTGTGTGGGTTGGTCAGTTGTTCTATGTGATTGCGTGTGTTGGTATGCGATCGCGTAGAGTTGTCTGGGGTGTGCATCGCAATCATGTGGCTAGAGTCGCGATCGCACTGAAGGGATTATAAGTGCTGGGCAGAATGTTTTAAATCCCATTGTTGCAAAATTTTTACCACTTTCTCCATTGATAAACGGGTTTAGAGCTATTTGAGAAGGTTTGCAGAAGAAATCAAAGGGGCTCACTTGGAGGTAAGGATTTCAACTTCATAACTCGTTTCCATATCATTTTCTAAGTAATTAAACAGGAAAATTGTTGAAATTAAACCCAAATTTGGGGAGGTTAAGTGCATGGGATTGGAATTTTCTTTTGAGGAATTGAGTGGCAATTGTGGTCCAATTTTAGTGTTATTGGTATGTATAGAATCGTGGGAGGACGAGGATTCTAGTGATGTAAATTTTATCAAATTCCGAGACGTGGGCCCGGGGTTCAGGTTTTGCCAAATTTCGAGAATTGTGTTAAAATTTGTATCTTTCGATTGGGTTTTGTTCCGTTAGCGTATATTGATTATGTTAATCCAATTTTTGTTAGATTCGGAGCATTTGGGAGCCAATTCGAGGGGCAAGCGCATCGCGGAGTAGCTTTTGGGTTGTTTTGAGGTAAGTAACGATTGTAACTCTAAACCTAAGGGTATGACACCTCGTTATTTGATTTTGTGTTGATAAATGAGGTGACGCACATGTTAGGAGACGAACTTGGGGGCGTGCACCGATAGGGATTGTGACTTGGTCTGTCCCGTAGCGACTAATAAGAAGCATATTCGATTTGAGACCTTAAGACATCCTGTCTTTCAGAAGTCTATACTTGTTTATGGGTTGTGAGCCATGTTTGGGGCCTTGTGTTGATCTCTTTAGACCCTCAGGGGTATTTTCCATGTTTGAGGCTTTGTGCCGACCTGTTTAGACCCTCAGGGGGTACTTTTACACTATTCTACCACTATCATGTTAGAACAATTGTGAACTCAGTCATGTTTCCTACTTGTTGTTATTTTCACTGTTTTGAAAACTATGAAAATATTTTGGGCTGAGTCCCGTATGTTGAGATAAACTGCCCAAGTGGCTTGTGAGGGTGACTGAGTCAGGTCGAGAGCCGAGTATGTGAGGATAGCTATGGATTGGGTTGCACGACGCAACACTATATATGTTATATATTACATATGGGTCGGTCTACACGCCGCAGCAATATAGATTATATATATATGGATCGGGCTGCACGCCGCAGAAATATATGTTATATATAGATCGGTCTGCACGCCGCAACAATATACATATTGGATCTGGCTGCACGCCACAGAAGATATAGCGCTTGGGCTGAAGGAGCCCCTCCAGGAGTCTGTACACCCCCACTTAGCGCAGTCGACTATTATATGAATCGGGCTGCACGCCACAACGTATGTTATATATGGATCGAGTTGCATGCCGCAGCTATATATATATATATATATATATATATATATAAAAATAGTAGTGGAGTGGGCTGCCCGCTGCAGCATTTGTTTGTGTTCATGGTACTTGTTGAGTACGAGTGTTAAGTAAGAGCATGAGATACTGATAGTGGACTCATGAGTGACTGAGAGGCTTGTCCGAGAGGCTCATTTGTGAGTGATACTGTGCCCGAGGGGCTTATATTTTATGAAAAATGTTGTTTACACTGAGCTTTGATAATAAATGTTGGATAAATGTTTTATACGAGATTTTTAAATGGAAATCGGAGTTTTATGAAATATTCGGAATTGTAGAATTCCTGACTTGATTTATTCATTTCCACTTTTATTTATTATATGTATTTACATGATTTAAATTCTCGTAACTCAAGTTTTTAGTTACATTGATTACTTACTGAGTTGGCGTACTCACGTTACTCCCTGCACCTCAGTGTGCAGATCCAGGTACCGGACCATCTCACTAGTTGATTTCCGGACGAGCTTGGGGTTGTTCGAGGATTGAGGTAGCTGCTCAGCGTCCCTAGCTCACCTCATTTCCTTCCCTCAAATCATAGTTTTTTTTGGTCTTTTGTACCCCAGACTTTTGTTGTAGCAAATCACTATGTTGTAAATTATATTTTCAGTCTTAGATGTTCATGACAGTTGACTCCAGGTTTTAGGGAAGTGTGTATTTGTTTCATCTAATTCTGCTATTTTAAAATCTGCTAAAATTTTGGGAAAATTGATATTTATATTGATAGTCTTAAATGGTTGGCTAGCCTAGTTCCATGATAGGGGCCATCACGGCCGGTTAGGATTTGGGGTCGTGACAATGAGTATCCATCCTTTCGCATCCTGAGAATAGTCTCTCCGATATTTGGACCACCTTGAGAGTTATTTCTCCGTTATTCGAGTCGTGATGAGTATCCATCCCTTCGCACCTTAAAAGTAATATCTCCTATATTCGAGCCATGATGAGTATCCATGCCACTGTACCCTAAGAGTAGTCTCTCCGATAATTGGACCAGATTATGATCAATCTCTCGGATATTCGGGCCACCTTGGGAGTAATCTCTCCGATATTAGGATCGGGATGAGTATCCATCCCTTCACACCTTAACAGTAATCCCTCTGATATTCATGCCACCATCTTCGATATTCGAGCCACCTTAAGAGTAATATCTCTGATATACGGATCGGGATTTTCACGACCCAATTCCATGTCAGGTCGTGATAGCGTCCAACACTGTCACTAGACAAGCCAACCGTGAACAACCTAGTGATTTCCATTTTTATAAGAACTTCCAACCACAAATTTTACTTAAATTTAAGCATTTAGTACTTAATGAAATTTCCAGGAAACCAATGCAAGAACCACTGGAGGAAATCATGAATATAATTTTTACAACCCAAAATAATAGCCTACTAATGTGTGTGCCAGGAACTAGTGTCACAAGTGTGTGCGCAACTAGTAGAATATAAAAAATATAGCTATCCTACTGCCTGAAACAGAATAGACAGTAATAAACAAAAGAGAGAATCCGTCACGCTGCTGGATGGCTCAGAAGGGGCAACTCACCGTGGAATCTCGGGCAGGTATCAGAACGCGCCCCGGATGGGTAGCTAGATGCACCTGCCTCAAATCCTGTACAATTAAGTACAGAAGCGTAGTATGAGAATGTACCCAGTAAGTATCCATTCTAACCTCGAAGAAGTAGTGATGAGCGGTCGACTTGACACTTACTAGGGCCAAAAACAATATAATTAAGTGTGACACTAAGCATGGATGTCATTAATAAATAACAATTAATAATGGGAAGTGACAAGTTCTTTCATAGATAGCAATTCAGTTTCCCTCATTTCAGTTAACAATTTATATTTCAAGGCATTTAAAGCAGTTCAAATCAAAAAAAGTACCAAGGAAATAGCATGCGCAAATAATGGCGAGGTTGTATGACTCGATCCAACAAAATAATCAAATGTGCACTGCCGGAGGGTCGAACGACGCAAACCATAGATGCATAATTTACACCGCTCGCGAATCATACATGCGACGCGGTCAAATACGAATAAACACATCAAACAGTCAATCAAGAATTCATCAGGAAAGCAACTACCCAAAGAAATGTCAACTTCTATTTAACGGTCTAGAAAATGATGTTAAACCTTTTTAGAAATTCATTTGCCAAGTTCGATATGATTTCAGCAATTTAAATTGACAATAAAGTTACACGTACTGTAAGTAAAGCATGATTTTGGGTGCTAGACTACCCGAACTTAAGCATAATAGTATCTATGCACCGACTCTCGTCACCTCGTGCGTACATAGCACCCACAATTAGAAACACATATTCAATTATTTCGCCTATGGGGATAATTCCCTCTTACAAGGTTAGAAAAGAGACATACCTTGCCCACAAAGCTTACTTCCGAGCTCAAACTGTCAAACCGGAGCCGGACAATCCAAAACTATACAAATAGGGTAAAAACTAATCAATATAGGCTCCAAGGTTCATACTTCCACTATTAGAGTGATTACCCAAACCCAAATTACAAGATTCCAAAAATCCACCCCCCGGGTCCACGTGCCCGGACTCTAGAAATTTTTGAAGAAAATCGTTACCCATTACCTTAGGACAAGAATATGTGATTTTTACCAGATTCCATAACAAATTTCGTGGTTAAATCTCATTTTTATCAAAACCCTAGGTTTTACTCTAAATCCATAATTTTCACTAATTTTACATGTTGTAATCTACCCATAAACTATGTATTAAACTCACATTAAGTAGAAATTACTTATCTCACAAAGGTAGGTTGAAATCTCCCCTTTTGAAGCTCCCAAATCGCCCAAGAATGGAGTGAAGTGAGTCAAAAATGACAAACTCCCGTATTAAATGAAGACCATACCTTTCGGCGACTTCCGCACTTGCACTGGGCTTACCGCACCTGCGGTCTCGTTTTTGCAGACAATTGTTCGCTTCTGCGGAAATGAGTTGGACCGGCTGGGACCACACCTATGGACAGGTGATCGCACCTGCGGTTCCGCTTCTGCAGTTCCGCTTCTATAGAAGAGGGGCTGCATCTATGGGTGCTTCGACCACACCGGTGAGCTCGCATGTGCGGCTGCCCAACCGCAGGTGCGATCGCACCAGAACTAGTGCACCAAAAGATTTTTTTGAGCTTGAACTCGACTCGCGCGATGTCTGAATGGCATTCGGGGCCCCCGAGGTCCCGTCCAAACATACCAACAAGTTTGAAATCATAAAACAGACTAGCTCGAACCTTCGGAGCGTCTGAAACAACATTAAAACTAAGAATCACACCATAAAACCAATTGAATCAAACTTATGAACTTCAAGTTCTTCAATCTACTTCCAACGTGTCGAAATACTTATACTATTCGGAATGATACCAAACTTTGCGTGAAAGTCTTAAATGACATTACAGAACTATTATCGGCCTCGAAATTCCATTTGGACCTTGATATCACCAAAATGCGCTCCAAACCACATATATAGAACTTCTAAAACCTTCAAGAATCCAACTTTCACTATTTAGCACCGAACTGCTCCAGTTCATCCGAAACCCGCTCCGAGCATACGCCCAAGTCCGAAATCATCATACGAACCTATCAGAACCGTCAAATCCTGATTCCGAGGTCGTTTACTCAAAATGTTAACTGAAGTCAAACTTAGCCTTTTAAGCCAACCTTAAGGAACCAAGTGTTCTGATTCAAGTTCAAACTCTTCCAAATCCCGAACCAACCATCCCCGCAAGTCATAAATCGGTAAAAGCAAGTACGGCAAGTCTTATTTAGGGGGGTACGGGGTTCTAGAAAGAAAAACGACTAGTCGGCTCGTACATTCTCCACCTTTTAAACAAATGTTCGTCTTCGAACGGGTCTAGAATCATACCTTGAGTGCTAAACAAGTGTGGATATCTACTCTGCATGTCCTTCTCAGGCTCCCAAGTCGCCTCCTCGACTGTTTGGCAGCTCCACTGGACCTTCACTGCGGAAACCCTCTTAGACCTCAACTGGCAATCTTGCCTATCAACAACAGAAATTGGCTCTTCCTCGTAGACCAATCTCTCATCTAGCTAAATGGTACTGAAGTCTAACACGTGAGATAAGTCGGCATGGTACCTCCAGATCATAGATACATGAAAAACTGGATGAACCCTTGATAGGTTGGGAGGTAAAGAAAGCTCATAAGAAACCTCCCCAACTCACCTCAACACCTCAAATGGACCTATAAACCTTGGTCTCAGCTTGACCTTCTTCCCGAATGTCATAATACCCTTCATCGGCAAGACTTTCAAGAGAACCTTCTCGCCGACCATAAATGATACATCACGCGCCTTATGATCCGCATAACTCTTTTGTCTGGACTGTGCCGTGCGAAGTCTCTCCTGAATCAACCTTACCTTTTCCAAGGAACCCTTTACCAAACTAGTACCGTATAACTTAGCCTCGCCAAGCTCAAACCACCCGATAGGACAATGACATCGCCGACCATACAAAGCCTCAAATGGAGCCATCTCAATGTTGGACTGAAAACTGTTGTTGTAAGCAAACTCGGCGCAAGAATTGATCCACTACCCTCCAAGGTCAATCACACATGCTCTGAGCATGTCCTCCAATATCAGAACTGTCCGCTCGGACTGCCTATCGGTCTGTGGATGGAATGTTGTGCTGAGCTCTACACGGGTGCCAAACTCACTCTGTACGACTCTTCAAAAATGCAAAGTGAACTAAGGACCTCTATCTGATATGATGGACACAGGCACGCCGTGCAACCGAACTATCTCCCGAATGTAAATCTGGGTCAACCTCTCTGAAGTGCAAGTAGTGGCTACTGGAATGAAGTGTGCCGACCTGGTCAACCTGTCAACAATAACCCTAAATGCATCAAACTTCCGCAAAGTCCGTGGCAACCCAACTATGAAGTCTATAGTGATGTGATCCCGTTTCCACTCAGGTATAGTCATTTGCTGGAGTAGGCCTCCTGGCCTTTGGTTCTCATACTTAACCTGATTGAAATATAGTCACCTATCTACATACTCCACTATGTCTTTCTTCATCCACCGCCACCAATAATGCTACCTCAGGTCACGATACATCTTCGTAGCACCTGGATGAATAGAATATCATGAACTGTGTGCCTTCTCTAGAATCCTCTCCCTTAGGCCATCAACATTAGGAATACATACGCAACCCTGAAGTCACGGAACACCATTCTCTCCAATAGAAACCTCTTTGGAACCAACTTGTAGTACCGTCTCTTTAAGAACTGCCAAATGCGGATCATCAAATTGCCAAGCCTTGATCTGTCCTAATAACAAAGACTGAGCAACAACACATGCAAGAACTCGTATGGGCTCTGAAATGTCCAGCAGCACAAGTCTGTTAGCCAATGACTGAATGTCTAAAGCTAGTGGCCTCTCCTCCGCTGAAATGAATGCCAAGCTATCCATGCTCTCCTCCTTCCTACTTAATGCATCTGCGACCAAATTTTCCTTGCCTGGATGATAAAGAATGGTGATGTCAAAATCCTTCAGTAACTCAAGCCACCTATTCTACCTCAAATTGAGGTCCCTCTGCTTGAATAAGTGCTGCAAACTGCGGTGGTCTGTATAAACCTCATAAGACACCCCTTACAAGTAATATCTCCAAATCATAAGAGCATGAACAATCGCGACCAACTCCAAACCGTGCACAGGGTAACTCTTCTCATGGGGTTTGATCACGCTCAACTATGTCTTGTAGAAGAATAAGCGGGCGTTGCAAATATAATCCGGGGTATTATGCCCATAGTCGATCCCACAGGGAATTTACGTATCAATTGAGTCTATAAAATACTAAACTGTTGCTAAATCAAGTTTCTCAAGATTTTGAATATCAATTTGGTGATTTTTAACTAATTCTACAATCAATAATAGTAAACTAGCATTTAACTAACAATTTAATGTAACAATGATAATAAAGGGTCTAAGATTATGGTTTCCCCCGTTGGTGAATTCTTCCTTGGATATTTCTTATATTTTAATTGGCTATCTCTGTCAATCATGAACGCTCTAATTATCATAAATCTCTCTCAAGTAATTATGATAATTTACTAAACGCACTCTCTCAAGTTACGCTAGCTAGATCGCAATACAGTTCACTTTAGATTGCACCCGAGGTATCGTTATCTCTAATCTAACCTCTAAACCCTCGGTTATGACTTTCGTCTATACTCCGGGAGTGGTGTTGTTCAAGCAACTACCTAAATATGCACTCTCTCTCAAGTAGATACATAATAAATAGGAATAGTTAATCAAGGGCCCTTTCAATCAACTATAATAAGAACGTAGTTGAACAAAAAGAGATTAATCAACCAAAATATATTAATATCACAATGAATTCATCCCCAACGGGTTCTACCAAAACCCTAGACTAAAGAATTTAGCTACTCATGTTATTGAAAATCAAAACTAAAAGAAATTGCGTAATGTAAATACAAAGTGATGAATACTAGATGTCGAAATCAATGTTTTGGCACTTCAATGATTTTCTTCTGTTGAATCCTTTGAATGCCTTTCGAATCTCCTCCGTCCTCTTTGAATCACCTAAGTTGTGTTGTTTGGTGTCTATTTATATGTTTAGGGCGAACCTTAACCGTATAGGAGACTTCTATTTCAACCGGGAAACACTTAAACTCGTCAAAACTCGGATTTGGCCGAACTGGGAACCCCGGGCGTTTGGGCTCTAACGCACCCCTAAAGCCAGGGCAGGACTGGCGTTTGGGCCCTAACGCCCCCCTAATGCCAGGTAGGGTCAGACTTTAAGGGGAAAACGCCCGGCTATCGCCCGGGTGTCTCCTTTTGTGTATTTTCGACGTATTTGCATCCCTTTAGCTCCGTTTCGATATCCAATTCACCTACACATAAATAAACTCTATTAAGCACATAACAAGTGTATTTTTATCATTAATGCACCTCAAATGTATGG